>CM031082.1:5089496-5140358 GCA_018257905.1 Gillenia trifoliata
GTCCAAAGATTAGAATTTTAGTTGTAACTTGAACCCTAATTAAGAAGGCTATACAATAAGGATGCATAATCAGACTATATGCATAAAATACAATCGTGTATGTATCTGTGTTTGACTGTTATTTCTTTTCAATGGGGTTATTTGATTGTTTTTCGTGGCTTCTTCAGTGAATTCGAATGCTCTAAGTTTCTCCTCCATTGAACCCTTGAATGGAGGAAATTTCAAAAAATGGAAGCAGGATGTTGAGATCGTGCTAGGACTGTTGGATTACGATCTTGCATTGAGGGAAGACCAGCCACCTGCTGTGACTGAAAACAGCACCAATGAGCAAAGGATGAAGGCTGAAAGGTGGGAGAAATCCAACAGGATGGCTCTCATGGTGATGAAGAGGTCAATCACTGAGACAGTCAGAGGTGGGATCCCAGTTTGTGACAAGGCAAAAGATTTTCTGGAGGCTGTGGGGGCAAAGTTTAAGGTTTCTGAGAAAGCAGAAATGGGCAACTTGATGACCACTCTGACATCACTCAAGTTCGACGGGAAAACCAGTGTTCGTGAGCACATTTTGAAGTTGGTAGACACTACAGCCAAACTGAAGGATCTCGAGATGCCGCTTGATGACTCTTTTGTTGTTCATATGGCACTGTCTTCACTACCGGAGTCATTTGAACAACTCAAGATATCATATAACACACAAAAGGAAAAGTGGACACTTGATGAGATGATCTCCATTTGTGTACAAGAGGAAAGTAGGCTGAGCAAGATCAAATCTGGGACTGTAAATCTGGTGAACTTCAATACTGCTAAAAGGCCTGTACAGAACATTGGTAAGCAAACTAAGCCCTATACTGCCTCTAACATTGCTGCCAATATTGGTTCCTCCTCTAGAGGACCTCAAAACTATAAGGTGAACTTAGAAAACGTGAAGTGCTATTTTTGCAAACAATTGGGACATATGAAAAGGGACTGTGAAAAAAGAAAGAAATGGGCAGTGAAGAAAGGTAATAAAATTTTCAATGTTTTTGTTTGTTTTCAAACTTTACTTGTTGAGGCTCCTCCAAATACTTGGTGGTTTGACACTGGCTGCTCGGTAAACATTACCAATTCCTTGCAGGGCTTTTCAAGAAGAGCGTCAACAAGTAATGAAGTTTTTGAAGTGCATGTTGGGAATGGAAATAAAGTAGCTATGGAAGCAATAGGCAACCTCAAGCTTAGACTATCTACTGGCTTTGTTTTAGAACTTTTTGATGTTCTTTATGTTCCGTCGTTAACTAGGTCTTTAATTTCAGCTTCAAAACTTGTAAGGAATGGTTTTGCTTTCATCGGAGACGATGAGAGCATAAAGTTATTTAAGAAGAATGATTTGAATTATTTGCTTGGTGTTTGTCTTTTAGACAATGATCTTTGGAGATTGGATTGCACTGTCATGAATGACATAAATTGTTATAATATGGACTCTTCATTGCAAGTTAAAAGACCACTGTCAAATGACCTTTCTTCCATGCTTTGGCATAGAAGATTAGGTCACATATCTAAAACAAGAATGCAACGTTTGGTGAAAGAAAATATTTTGCCTGATTTAAATTTCACCGACCTAAATTTTTGTGTGGATTGTTGCAAAGGGAAGTTGACAAAAATTAAAAAGAAGAATTCAACAAGGAGTCAAAAACTGTTGGAAGTTGTCCATTCCGACGTCTGTGGTCCTTTTCCTACGAAAACAATATGTGGAAATGTGTATTTTGTAACATTTATAGATGATTTTTCTAGATATGGTTATGTTTTCTTAATCTCAGAAAAATCGTAAGTCCCGAATTGTTTTAAAATCTTTAAAACAGAAGTTGAAAACCAATTGGATAGTACTATAAAAGTTTTGAGATCGGATAGAGGAGGGGAATATTTTGGCAGGTTTACAGAGGCTGGGCAACAGAAGGGACCATTGGCTTTGTATCTTGAAGAATGGGGTATCCAAGCTCAGTACACCACACCAGGGACACCAGAACAAAATGGTGTTGCGGAGAGACGGAATAGGACGCTGAAAGAAATGGTGAGGAGTATGATGAGCCGCACAACTCTTCCTCATTTTCTATGGGGAGAAGCCTTGAAGATGGCAAACTATGTGCTGAACCGAGTGCCGAGCAAAGCAGTGAATAAGACTCCTTTTGAAATTTGGACGTCAAGGAAACCTAGTCTGAATCATCTTCGTGTCTGGGGATGCAAGGCAGAGGCTAGAATGTACAATCCACAAGAAAAGAAGCTTGACTCAAGAACCGTAAGCTGCCATTTTATTGGTTTTCCTGATAAATCAAAAGGTTATAAGTTTTATGCTCCAAACTTACGCATAAGAGTTATTGAAACCAATAATGCGAAGTTTATTGAAGAAGAAGTCAGCACTGATGAGAAGGAGGCAAACAACTTCATGTTTGAAGATCATGAAGGTCCCACTGATTTTCATGAAGAGGATAATCAACAAAGGTCAGATGCCGTGCAAAACATTATGTTCGAACCTAAGGTATTGCCACCTATTCCTGAGATTGGTGGTATAATCAATGACCATGCAAATGAGGCAATGCATGAACCTGTTATCGAGGAAGTTGCTGGGGAAAACCAAGTAATAATTGAAATACCGAGAAGAGCATCGTAAAGGGTTCGAAGGTCAGCGATCTCTAACGATTACGTGACCTACTTTACAGAAGTGGAGCATGATGAGGGAATGTTACTTGATCCAGCAACCTATATCGAAGCAATGAACAGTGAGAATTTTCAGTCTTGGAAGCATGCAATGGACGAAGAAATTAAGTCCATGCATAGTAATCGAGTGTGGTCGTTGGTGGAGAAAACAGATTCAATGAAACCCATTGGATGCAAATGGGTGTATAAGACGAAGAGGGACTCGAAGGGGAAGGTTTAAAGGTTTAAAGCGAGACTGGTGGCGAAGGGTTTCAACCAAAAGAGAAGGAGTGGATTATAATGAAACATTCTCACCTGTTTCATCAAAAGATTCTCTTCGAATAATCTTGGCATTAGTGGCACACTTCAACCTAGAACTTCACCAAATGGACGTTAAAACTGCGTTTCTCAATGGTGATCTCCCAAGAGGATATTTACATGGAGCAACCTCTCTTTGGTTTTGTAGAAGAAGGAAAGGGTCATTTGTTGTACCACAAATCGACAGGCCGGGTCAAGCAAGCATCGTGACAATGGTTTATGAAGTTCAAGATCGGCCAAAAGGTAAGAAATTGGTTTCATTGAAAATAAGATCGATGATTGCATATATTTCAAATGCATTAGTTCAAGATTTATTTTTCTCATTTTATATTGTGATCTATTATATTTCTGCAGCAATGATTTAAACTGCTATTGGAAACTAAATCATTGTCACAAGAACTTTTGACATGAAGGATCTCAGAAGCCTCATTTGTACTTGGGATTAGACTCATCAGGTGTGATAGGTCAAGAAATTTGTCAAATTTCTACAAAAGGTTACATTGAAAAGGTTTTGAAACAATTTAATATGGAGTTGTTGCCTCGGGAGATGTGAAGTGCCAATGAGTAAAGGTGATAAGCTAAACAAGTCTCGTGCTGCTCCTAAGAATCAATTGAAATGCAAGGCATGTCAACAAACCATACGACCCTGGCGGTAAGCTTAATGTATGCTCAAGTATGCACAAGACCGCACTTGCGGCATATTCAATAAGTGTGCTGGTAGGTTTCAATAAACCTGTGAGAGCAACATTGGGTAGCCGCCCAAAAGGTGTGTCGAGGCACTAAAAACGAAGTCGTACATGCTTGTGTATAAGTAGTTGTGAAAAAGCTGAAGTAGTAGCACTTTACTCGACTTTGGCAGCGTGAGGATGATGTAAGATCCACAAGTGGTTATTTTTTTCCCCAGTACGAGGAGTCATTTCGCAGGAGTGCTAAATGGTAAGTCACTTCTGTACCCACGATGCAATGAGTATATTGTCGCTGAGGCCACGCAGTAAGTGATCGTGGATTAAAGATCTAGTAACCCTTATGGAAGTCGTGGGATAGCATCTCAAGGCCAATTGTGATATATCAGACAATAAGGTCGCCGTGGTTTCATTTCTAAAAACAAATGCGCCATCGCGAATCGCTAATGGATATTAAGTATCGCTCAGCTTAGAGAGAATGTGAAGAACGGGATGTTATAATCGAGCATGCCGACACTAACTCCATGATGCTGCACTCCACTTACCAAGCAGCACCGCCATTGTCAGGTTCAAGTTGTATGTTGCAGACGGGAGTCTTTGGATTCGCTCGACCAAAGAACCTATGTGGGAGTAAAATGAAAATAGTTGTTAGTGCATATTAATGATAAATTCATGTGTCATTTGATGTGAGTTATTGGTATATAGCTATTGTTTTAATTGGAGCAAGGCTTTTATATTTCCTACAGCTTCCATTACATTATTCATTAGTTTTCTCAAGCACGAGTATGAATAATTTAGTATATATATATATATATATATATATAGTGTGATGGCTAATGATTCTTTCAGAATGTATCAAGGATATCGCAACGCTGGAAATGGTTTATCCAAAGGGGAGGAAAAAATGGCACCCTCTTTTTACTCTGTATGTTTAAGCATCATACGTGATTGGCTTCTTATAGTATTAGTGATTACAGAGTGGACTGCTATTATTGTGCAAGTTCTTGGTGTAGTTCTATGCTTTGAGTCACTCATGGTCGATGTGTGAGGAAACAAGCTGCCTCATATCTCGTTAACTCATGTGATCACTAAGGAATTGGTTTTGGTGAATACATTGCTTGAACGAAAGTGACTGGCTTTTAGGGTCCATGGGAGAATGTTGAACCCTTATTGGACCTAATCTTATCATACATCGTGTTTAAGTTTAGTGGAAGCCTAAATCAGCTAGAGTTAATAACTCGAATAAATATTATTTCCTTTAAAGTAGGGACTATAAGGATAAATATGGTAGAGAGATACATCACGTTGGAAATCAAATGGACGTGGGGGTTTAACTGAATCAAGCTTCTCGTGATAGGAGGAAATGGCTGAGATTACACATCTATAAAGGTTGAGTCCCCTCGTCATAAAAGACACGTCTATTCAAGTACAAACTAGCCTTATTCTAGTACAAAGAACATATGGTCCCCTATTGAGTAGAAGATTAACCTGCTGCGAACTCGTTGCAATGGCTTCTTCGTATTGATTTTTACTCGCTTACTTATATTGTAATCTATGAAGCTACAACCATAAGAATCCAACATTTTCATCACAAGCTTTATATATATGTTCCTAATTACGTTGTGATTGCTCTTAATTTTCTCGACACTTTGTTTTTTACAACAAATTATGGAGAGGATTCGAACATGGTGCATGTATGGTGTTAACTATTAGCTTTTGATTGGCCATATTGATTGGATAAATGAAAGACAAAAAATCTGAAAAATTGGGGTTGTCCGGACCAGCCGCAGAACTGGTCTGATAGAGGCAGTAGAGCAAAGCAAATTGCTCTGCTTTTGGCTGGTGAATTGTCGGGAGTTTTTCTCAAAGTGGGCTGGTGCTTCGCCCTTTAGAGGCGTACAAACTTCTCAAAGCAACTCCACCAGAGTTGATCCACACATTGAACCACTCTTAAACCACTTGACAAATATCTAGATATTTTCTTAGGCTAAAGCACTTACACTAGAGTAAAGCCCTAACAAATATCATAGACATTATCTCCACATACATATATTGATTAAAATAAGACACTAACTTAATGTGATGATGGAGCATAATCGCCTAAATCTACTCACAAAAACTGTGCTCCGAACACTTTTGTTTTTATGATACTTTGTTTTTAGGACACTTTACACACCAGTGGTTGAATCACTATAGAATACATTTTTTCTCGACAAATAAATCTACATGGCAATTTAGTTGTAGGCCTAGAAATTTATAAGGAACACGAATTGGGAGATTTTGGTGTAGTGTGCCACTACTAGGTACCACTAGTAGATGGTGTGTGTGTGATTGAGACTGCACTATTTAATCCTAACCAAAAGACTGTGCTAGTAAAGACAATAAGCAAGAAATAAAGAAAAAACACAAATAGTATCAAAGTAAACATATATAAATTGAACTCAAAGTTTACAAATAAGTAAATACAATAAGTAAATAAAGTTGTAAACATCAACCAAAGTATGGTCGAATTGCATATAAGGCCACTGATTGCTTATGCTCATTGGATTAAGAGACAAAGTCATCCGATTGGCTTTTCACAAGTTTGTCTCTTTGAGAAAAAGAGAGTAGCCTAAAGCGAGACTCTTTCCTCAAGCCAAATCGACATCACAGAGAGAAGCAGCAGAGCCAATTCTAAGGTCGAGCTTCCGATCTAAAAAGCCAACATGTTGTCACTTTTATGAATGGTTGTTAAAGCCTCAGGTGTTTCTTAAGAAAAAGCTTATGAAAGTCATATTGGGTTGTATAAAACTAATGAATGCCAATTGTTGGCTTGTAAAAGAAAGGTTTTTTCTTTGCTGTTTGAAAGGTTACTTTCCTTAGAACACATGTATATTCTCGATTGGTTGTCTGAAAGTGTCTCTTGCTTCATGCCTTGCTTCATTATATAGAGAACAAGACTAATGTGAAAGTAAGCCAACTTGATGCACACATACACCGTCCTAGTTCCACTTGCACAAAGAGAGAGATAATATTAATTAACTTATCCACATGCAAAATCCACAACAAATTAAGAAGGAAAGTGCCTTTCTCACGCCCAAAATATGTCAACTCAGACACCCAAAATATCTTGGTATAAGTTTAGCCTAATTTCACACTAGTAGAAAATATAGTCAGCGGTATTAAAACTTAGGCGACTAATAATTTTCCTGGCTTTCCAAGATCATCACTTTCATACTTAAATACCTATTTTGTTTCCTTAAACATAACTTTAGGCGATTTATATACTTCTTTAGGGTTTATCACATCTTTCGTCAGCTAAACATCTACTTTAGGGCTGATAGAAACTTTAGGCGACTCAAGTAAGTCGTCGCCAAACCTCGAATGGGCGACAAATAAATACATTCACACCAAAGATGGAAAAAAGTGGCGAAGAATGTAGAACGTGGTGCCAAACTGGGAGACAAAATAATTGTCGGCTTAAAATTCCTCGTCGCCGCTCAAAGGGCGACTTAAACGACTACATTATCACTTTAGGTGACGAACATTTTCGCCGCCCAAAACCCAGTGCGTGCGCAGATTTAATCCCCTCCTTTTTCAACCTCGGAGGCTAAAAATTCCGCAAATTTGCCTCCTCAAGCTTTCCCTCCTGACTCGCCCAAATCTCTCTCCGTCTCACTCATCTCCATCTTTCTCCTTATCTCACTCATCTCCTCATCATCTCACTCTCTATCCCCAGATTCTCTCTCTCTCTCTCTCTTCCCCCAAGTTGTGTTCCTATTTCCTCCTCCACCGCCACCGGAATCGTTAACTCGTAATTTTTATTTTTTAATATTATTTTATTATTTATTATTTATTATTTTTTAATTCTAATTAACATAAATTAATTAATTTTCAGATGTTTGTTGTATAGGATTTTTTTGTCGTGGAGCACCAATTTGAAGGTATTTTCTGATCATTTTATGTCATTGATATTACTAATTCTATTTTATATGGTTTTGTATGCAAATAATTTGTATGTATGTCAATGACTTTATGTTATACACGCACGGGTTAATAGTAATTAACTTTTGTCCGAATTTATTTTGTATTGCACGTACGGGTTAATAATTTATGCATTTTTTTTAACAAAACTTAGTTTCAGTTTCGGTAACTCAATTTGATTTCGCGCACTGGGACATGAAAAGCGTGATCGCGATCCAATTGATTCTTGAATTGTCCTATTTTTCGACAAGGAAAAAGCATTTGTGTGTCGAGCCTAAGTGTTCACTGATTAGATTTCTCATTGTGGTTTTTGGTAACATCTTCTTACGTTTCGAGTGCATGAGGTATTTGATATCTACGTCAGGTACTTGGAGAACCTGTAGCGAGATGCTACCAAAATTTGGCCCACAGCCGAAATCTAATCTGGTGGATCCAACTACGAGACACAAATGCACTCCCCGACAGACAGGCCTTTACCAGGCATATGTGACGAGACATAGTCAAGTGTTATTCTAATGCTCCCCTCTCTCTTTTAATGTGGTAACAGGAAAATGGACAGATAAAGGATACATAATCCTGGGGTCAGATGTGGCTGCTGAATATCGGAAGATAGATAATTTTATTGAATTTTCAACGACACAAACCTGGGGCCTTCCTAAGTATCAAGTGTCCGTGTGTATTTGTAACAACTGATGTGGGAGACCCCTAAATAATGTTCGCCATCATTTGCAAAAACAAATGGATTTATCGCAGACCTATATGTAGATGGAATCATCACGGAACCATTACATCATGCTTTGTCTTCGGGATTATCACGAAAGAGACCCGTGAAGAAATTTATCCTCGTAATGACCAAGCCGCGGGTATCAGAAATGATCAAGTATCCATACGCCGAGCAATGACACAATGAGGAAGCTGGGATGACGTACCCCACCATGGACAAGGGAAAGCATTCGATAAGTAAGGAAAGGTTATTGGAAAATGCCAAGCAAGAATTATACCCGGGTTGGCACACTATCTTGCCTACACACGATTGTGGGTTTATGCAAGGCAAGATGAAGTTCCGAGGTCAAACCCGGTGTTATGACTACTTTATTATCATGTGGATGCTTCCAAAATGCTGGGAGCTTGCCTAAAGATCATAAAAGTAAGCCTTAAGGTGGCCGAATTCGTCCGCTTAAGGCATGAAAAATCCATGATGTGTAAATAATTGTATATTGTTCTATAAGGAAACAAATAGTCGATAAATGCCTCGTTGTAATGAAGCCGAGATATAAAATCACACTCTAGAAAAAAGAAGGTCAAGATTTCAAAAAAGTTTTGTATTATCTTTCCTATTAACACTCTAGGGTTGTGAAGGCTTGTACATGTCGACGCACACAAAGAACCCACATGAGATGGCAAGCAAGGAAGAACTTAGCTGACGATGATGTTACGTATAAGATCCTCATAGGCGAAGAAAAGCAGCACTTCTGACTGGGAGCACCGACTTGCAAGCTTTGCACTCCACGCAATGTGACCAGACTTCGTCGACTTTGATTTAACTGCTCAAGTTCTAAACCAAACCCACAAATGACTTGGCCAATTGTCGTAGTTCCTTGTACTCTTCCTCGCCTTTGGAAATGCATGAAAAGGAATTTACGATGATTTAGTCTATTAATCACCGAAGATCTAGGGAAAGTCCATCGATGTTCATTTGCGCCCGTTGGTTGACGAGTTAAAGAATTTATGGGAAAATCCGGCAGCGACATTTGATAAGTCCACTCGGGGAAGATACCCACCTTGTGAGCGGCAATGATGTGGACGATACATGATTTTCCCGTTATGCAATGATTTCCCACGAGACGGCGGTTATATGGCATGCCCACTGGCAGGCGAGGATTAATCTCTAGTTGGCACCACCGAAGGTATAGGCTGGCCATCGTAGATGGTTGGTCGGGATCCTCGAGTGGCTGCGACGAACGATACATCTTCAATGGCAACACAGACTCGACCGCACTCGTAAATGGCCCGGAGATGACATTCGCTTAAGTTGAAGAGCATAGAATTCGGGTCCATATGGCAAAGCAACATCACCCAAACCAAGTTCGCATCATAACCGGACGCATAAGAGTATTTTGTTTGAACTCCTGTGATCGTCCAAGTAAAGCTTAGACACAACTCGATGTGGATGGCATTGGTATTAATGTATGGATATCAAAGCGGACAATTGCATACTGAGGGGAAATCAAAGGATATGATAAAAGCCTGCTAGATTTGGAATCCACTGCAGCCAACATCTACCCTTGTGGATGAACAGGAAAACAAGTGTACTCTAGGAAAGGGTCATCCGTTTTTCACCGTGAAACCGGGAGTGGGGAAGAAACAATTTTCAAGTTTCTTTCTTCTGCATAATTTCCAACGTGGGTATGCTTCAAAATATCTTCGCTATGAACTGAGACAAATAAATTTTGGGATTAAAGAGCCATGATTGTCATGTGCTTAATCCAATGGGCCTTGTGTTGGTATTCAAGTCTGCTGCCTTCGAGGTGGTTAATCTGAGCAAAGAAGTTGTCCGGGACAGATACTGATCGTGGCACATTACAGAATGATGTAAAAGTGCTGGATGAAATTGTATACATCCTTTGCAAGTTTGAGGCAAGATTTTTCCGCTAGCTTTTTTTACTAGTATGATTCACGGATGATACATTTGATGGACGAGAAGGCCATGGCACTACCAACTAAGGTGGATGTATCCAATAGTAAAGGTAACACAACTCCATGACATTTGTATGATCTTCATCATTTTATACATGTTTATTAATTACAACCATCGCTTGATTTTGGCAGCTTCTTTGGGAGTTTTGTACCCCAGTGCACAGGCTTTAAGCCTAAGGATCCATCAGCAGGCATGTGGATCACATATGAGTCGCCACTTTTTACAAGAATGTATCTAACTAATGCTGAGACGACTTTCAATCGCTCCCAACGCAATAACGTATTTACGCGGTGTTAGAAAGAAAAACTTTCTTGGCAGCTTAGGTAATAAACTGCACGGCCTCGCTGGTCACACCAAGAGGCTAACTATTTTCCTGGCGCGATACTGAGGTAGCTGTATCGGGTTCATACTCAATAAATCAGATGAGATTTAGGCCGCTTCTCGACGAGCATGAACAACATCGCTCATATCTTTCAAATTTAATATGCCAAGAAACACCTGTGGCTTGCTTCTCGTTGATTGCAACAACATGTAAGTTTTGTACTCTTTTGGTTTCTTCAACATTTTAGGTTTTTCTGTCATTGGTTCTAGTATGTTTCAACTAACAAGATTACAAATTTTGCAGTTTACATTTATTTATCATTTTACCTCAAATTTGACATTATACGCATCACAAAATTGGGTTTAACAGAGACGTTTCAAGCCACCTGAATAGGTCGGAAGATAGCTTCTCCACCACTCCTGGGCCAAGCCCTTTCTATAGATCAATAACAAACGAGATGGTAAAACTTACATTTTTTCCTTTATTATATTTATTATTTAGTGAATTTTAAATTTAACCCTTTTTTTTTTTAGAAAGGTGTGCAAAAAGCCTCCTGAGATCGACACGTTCGACGTAAGTTTATGTCTACTTCCACATGAGATGGCTCATCACCCATGTAAGTTTGTTTAATTACCTATTACTTTTCTTCCTTTTATAATTATTATAAACAATAATATATTTTTTTCTTATTGCGCCACTATGGTGGAGAAAAGCAATGCTCTTCTCTCACAGTTGGGCATCACAGCCTTCCGAGACTCCTATCGAGGACGCTACCCAACCGAGGACGCTGGTTCGTGATACTCACGCGAGACGCTAGACCGCACTCCTGGTCGTAGGCCTGGTAGGGCTTGACGGGATGGGGAAAGTTGACTCCCAGAAAGGTGGCTGCTTCTAACAACAATTCAAGATGTCACTCGTTGGAAGGCACAAGTTCAAGACTGATGCTGTAAGTCAGTTGCCTGTAAAAAGCTGCTTAATGCCTCAAGACTCTCTGATGAGCTAAATTCTACGCGCCTCCGGGGGCTTGTCCTTATTCCTTTGAATCTCCTATCATCCGATTCCCAACCCTCACTAGTTACTTCATTTTAAGATTTTCATTTTTTTATTATTAAATATTTTGTACGTACATTTCTTTATATAATCTAATTTATTTTTTACATTGCTTATTATATTGTCTTTTAAATACTCAATTAATTAAAAATTAAAAATTAAAAAAAGTAAATACTTTGGGCAACGAACAACAACCGTCACCTAAACCTAGGCTTATTATTTTTTTCTGGCCGCTTAAAAAGTATGACAATAACTTAGGCCAGTTTTTTCTGGCCGCCTATAAAATTAGGGCGACTTAAATATTTTCTGTTTCCTGCATGTAAATGCCACTAATGAATTGGGCGACGACGTATTTCGTCACCAAATGGTTGGTCGACGGACTTCTAGCGATGAATAGTGCTGCTTAATTTTTGGTCTCCCAAATGTTTAGGCGACTTGTGGTGGCTACCTTGGGCGATAAATTTTTTTTTTTTTGTCACCCATGTACCATTTTGTACTAGTGACAATAACCTCCACATAATACCATAATTTTACTTTAGAATCTAAAATAAGTGAAAACATGACAATTTGAGCACAAAAACGACATCTTAACACTCTAACTGCTTGTGAACAACAAAAGTACTCTTTGCTGCTGGTCACTTTTATCTTCCTTTGGTTCATAGATAGGAACATCATTGGTGGTTTATTTTCAGTTCTTTTTACTTATGAAATTTATGCCTACATGTTAATTCACTTTCTATGCTGTTTCCAAGATTAATTATAAGGATATAGTTTCTAACATGTCTCAAAATAATCTATCTTCAGTATGCTGAGAACTTATGTCATTTTGCTTGTGTAGAATTATTTTGCACGCCATTGCCATAGACTGTGATCAAGACAATTTGGAAGCTTGTAAAAGTATACTTATGACGAGAGTGGGATTGAGCGTTTAGCACTCTACCACAAATCGAGGTTGGTTTTTGTTTTGCTCCTTTACCGTTTAGCACTTCACTGTATCCATCTTTGAGAAATGATTATTTCGGCCAATTTGTTTTTCTTTTTTTTGATGTTAACTGTTTTGTACGTGTACTGATGATTCCAATATGAAACTTATCTCAATATTATGCCCGTTAAATTTAGGCATGCCTATAATAAGTTTTTTATGTTTCTTGTTCTTATTAGGTTAACAAGAAATGCACCTGGGAGGCGGCTATGCTTTATCCCATGTATGGTTATGGGAACTTACTAGAATTTTTGCCACTGTGCTGCTGTTAAAGGTTGTATTTGTGTATGTTCATGTGGAGTATCTGTTACTTGTTTGTCAAGGGGAAACGGTTCTCCACCAGTATTGGCTTGTACTTGCTTCTGTCATATATATATTTTTGCGTCAATACGTACTTGTGGATCTTATTGAACATTTACTTCTTTTGCTCTTCCAATTTTTTCTATTTGTGTTTGCTTTATATATATATAGCACCAATATTGGTTTCTAATGTTAATCTATGTCTGAGAAATCTACCATGGCAGCCTCAACGAGTTCCAGCTGCCGTGCTTAATTATGGACAAGGTATGGGCGAGGATAGTTTTATTTGATACTAATGTAACATTTAATTTGAACTAAATTAATTTGTTTCTAAAATGTCGCGAACCAATTCATATTTATAATAGTCTTATGACTCTTGCAGGACAATGGCAAATATATAAAGGTGTTAGATTAATTCTGGCCAGAATTTGGTTTTAGTGATCAGCTATGGATTCAACTTCGTGGTCCCCATCACCAATTTCCATCTCCACCAGACGTGAGAGAAAGTCTAAATGATGATAAACGAAAGGTGGCTAGGGGAATATAAGACTTAATATAGGTTATGATATGTGCTTTATTTAAAACGAGCAATTTTTTTGGCGACGAACACGGACATGGTTTTACTTAGCTTATACTCAAGCATATAACACACGATTTATTTTTATTAATATACCCTAAAACTGGTTATTATCAATTATTTCGCTCACTTTTATTATAACGCGAAATCAGACAATCGCGGGCTTGCGTTTCCTTTGTTCCTAAAAATTCTCATTTCCAAAGTGAGTAACAAGAACATATATAATTCGTCCGTTTCCTTTTTCCCTCGCTAGTTTTGTACTTTAGCAGATGCTTCCAATCCGCAATCTATAGGTGGCAATTCGGCTCAAGTTTGTCCAAAGGGCATGTATGTTTGTGCTAAAATCACTGAACTCTTCAGACACACCTGCACACACAGGGATACATGAATATCTTTCTATGATTATTTTATCACAGATTTTACCTTTGTGCCTGTGTTAATGATTGGATTTATGCATCAAATGTACAGAATCAAGTATTAATATTTTACTTAGGTAAATTGTTTAGACATTGCTATGTTAAATTTGACATTCTTGCCTTGTATTCTTTTCAGGTTTGTGGTGTACTTTTCTGCTTTATGTGATGACGCGAACAAGGGAAAATGTCGCTGCATGAGGCCATGAATGCACTTCTCAAACTTCCTCTTTCTGGAAATCCTCATGATTGCACTCTTGATAGGAAGATACACCATTCAGGAGCTGACTATGCTCTCTCTCTCTCTCTCTCTCTCTCTCTTCTCTCTCTCTCTCTCGTATGACCTAAGAATTTTACGATTTTACTTCAGGATCAACAAGGCAATTTCTTCTCAACCCCATATGCCATGTAAATCTGGACTACAATGATCTCGTAGATGCAACTACGGTGGTATGATGTCACCTTTGTTTCGAAGATAATTATTTATTTGTAACCTCTAGGACTTGTGCTTTAATTTATCATCTCATTTTTGTTTAATGCTTCTTGTACTTGGCAACTTTTCCATATATAGGTTGTATCCACATGAAGAATTTTTTTCCACTGACACACGTGCAATTGATAATTTGAGGATGATGGGGTTATTCTATACTATATAGAACTAGGGCTTGTTGTTATGAACTGGATTGTACTAATCTCAGTTGATTTATTTATTTTGGTCTGGATTTGATTTAATTCCCGTGCAATCATTTACTGTATTTTTACTGCATATGGGGGGTTGATATGTTGTATAGTTTTATGTTGTATCATATAAGAGGTTGTATTGAGCTCTAATTTAAATAGTATATGTTAAAATTAAATCTTTTAGTTTAAATACCAAATCAAAAGAATTTTAAGCTAAAATTCCATATTTTTATTTAGGTATTACTTGGAAAAGTTAAAACTATTTTTCTAGTTAAATGACAATAATACACAACTTACCATCGTAAGTCCATAAAGCATTAATTTCTCCGAATTTAATTGTAACTAGCATTTATCCATAAGACTTAAAATTTTCATTATCATGCAGCATGCGGGCCTAGTTCCCAAATTTTGAACCTTCCAAAACCTGGAGACCTACACCCTAAGCCCCTAAGCTCCTCCCAAGGACACTCCTAAAACCCCCAACCCAAAATTATCAACCCCAAACCCTTGACGAACCTCTAAAACCCTAAAGCCTCAAAATCAACTCCCTGGGACTAAGTGGGCCTTATAAAGTTCTAAAGGAAATAAAAGCTTTATGATAAGACGGTAATCTCCCATGCTTCATCATAAGCCACTGCAACAAAAGCCATGGGGCTTATCCTAGCCAGTTATTCACCAATTTACTCCTACGAACTTGTAAGGCACTGCCAATTTTCCCATAAATTTTATTTTAGCCAATTACCCCATGTACTTGTGTATTATTAGTCAAAATTCCTCCTAAACTTTTATTTCACCAATTGCCCTTTAGACTTGTATTATTAGCTCAAATTCCCTCACCGTTAGATTTTCAAATGTTTTTTTTCCAATAAAAATCATGACCGAAGATGAAGTGGATTGTTTGTAAAATCGAGAATGAGTGAATTTAATTTTTATATTTACAAACGGATTCATGTTTTCAGTTAGTGCTAACATTTTGCTAAAACTTTACTATATTAGACGCGGTTTCTTTTATCCAATGATATTGCTCAAGGCATATAGCAATGGTTAATACAACGGTAGGGAGAATTTGGCTAAGAATTCATCAGAATCCCCTACAATCTTCCCACCTTTGTAGACTAAAACATCTGCCTTTTCAAATTTTACTGCATGCTTTTATCGCCTGCCTCCTCATTTTTATTTTTTTAATACTTATCCGCTTAAGGTAGCTAACAAACCAAATGTCTACAATCTGTTTCAAAAAAAAATTTTGCCTACAATCTGTGAATTCTAATTTCGTAAATTTTTCTATTAAAAATAATAATTTAACTAATCTCATTATTATTGAGAAAGAGAGAGATAATTTTCAATTAAATACATCTATCATATTATATATAAATTAGTATCTTTTTTGGGTGGAGATAAATTAGTCTCTTCCCCTCCATTAAAAATCATCAATACTTTCCTAACAAAACTTCATTAATTTATCAAAAAATTTAAGTAGATACAAAAAAGAACGCTATTAAACTTATAGACATTTGAAAACAAATCGCACTAACTTTTGCATGCTTGTATTCAAACGACTCAAAACATCAAAACGATTTTAAAATCCAAATAAACATAAACCAAATGTATCCATATTATAGGTACAAAAAACATACCAATACAAGCAAACGACCATACAATCAAACGACTCCTTTACTATGTTTACATAATGAGTTTTTGAACATTCCCATTCAATTCACTAGAATTAATATTGTAATAAATAATAAAACTGTAAAACCATCCCATGCAACAGATGCATATAATAAATGCAAAGGCAAAAGAATAATAGGAAAAAGGAAAACTAAATTAAACTTCTAATAAAATGAAATTAATCACAAAATATTGTTAGAAAAAATGTCGTGAATCAAATTCTTTAAAGGAAAAAGATGTTTAACTACTAAATTAAAAAAATGAGCACCTATCAGAATATCTTCGTAAAAGTTTGTTATAAAAATAATTAGCTGGAGGATATTTTTCTGATTAATTTATACAGTTATTTTATACACGCAGGATCGTGTGGATCTTACTGTTTTATAGAGCACAAATACTCCCAAAACTCCAAAATATATCTGCTTCTCTCTTTTCTTCCTCACTTTCCCTTACTTCCTCATTTTACTTTTTTCCTTTTCTTTTCTCTCCTGCTTCACCAAGTGTGGACAAGCACGTGGCTGACTAAACCTGGCTGCACTGAGCTTTGGGAATCAAAATCACCAACCATCTTCTTTGCCTCGACACTGACTAACTATGCACTGCTCTCGGCCCAAACTCCCAACTGCTGACTAAAAGCTCACGCTTGTGCCAACCAGACCTTCCTGCCATTTTCTTGCCATTCTAATTGAGTAGGTTTCAACTACCACCATTGGGTTCCTCCTCCCATTGATTAGACAATTGCCATGTGGTTTGCTTGATTTGGGTTTATGCTTTACCCCAGAGGAAGGAAGCTGCGCATCAAGGCTGGCAATTTCCCAGGCCATTTCCGAGCTTGTACAGCCAAACCAGTGGCATGTACCCATGATGCTACCTCTCTAGTCATTTGATATAAAGAACTGGAATTTATTGCTGAAATTGAATAGTTAGGGAATTTTAGAAAATTTCCAATTTTTCCTTCAAGTAGTTGGTCAGGAGTACAAAGGCCTCCGCTAAGAGCTGGGCTTTCTGGCCGGGTGTTGCAGCTGCGATCAACGCTGACAAGCTGATGAGACGCTAACAACCATCTAACTGTCGGTGACGCTAACGATGACGCCAACAAGCAGAATATTCCTTTAATTCAAGATAGAATATCTGCTGATTCCTAATGTAGATGTCGGAATATTCCTAGATCTAACTACAAGTAGTTGACGCCTTTAGTTTGACCATCGCGCTGGGACCCAGCCAAGAGCCGTGACTAGCCGCACGTGGGACCTTATTTTTCAATTCCGTCGACAGCGAGGCCGATCATGACGACGCTGTATACCTTGTGTGGGCAGACGATAGTATTTTACTTGGAAAGGTTTGACTCCGTGTCGAGGAAACAAGAGATAGGTTTAATTAATTAGTTTAATTCTAACCTTTATGAGTTTAATTCCATTACTATGGGGATATCCCATATAGGTGAGACTTATCCAAATGACTACTGTGGCTACCTGCATGAAGGGGCTACTAATCTTACTACTTATAGGTGAGTGAGCTGGGTCTTTGTTTTATTAAATGGTATTATTACATATTTCAATGCTTTCTTTAATTTGTTAGCATGACTCATATCATATGCAAATGTCGAGGTAGAACATTCGGGATCATATTGCCATTCATGTTTTCATTGTTGCTCATTATAGATGTATAACACCCCGAGTATCGTGATCACCAGGGCTGGACTAGCCTTGGACGCTCGAGATGTCAATACCAGTACCGCTTACGCAACTTCTGGATCCATTGTAGGCTTGGGCCTGTTTCTAGGTTGCACTAGGCAACTCGAACTTGTGCATTGACTTGTGCACATCGATTAGCGTTAGATTCACGTCATTGTAGTACCTTGGGCCAGACATTTATATACCTAGCATGCTCTCTTGTAGCTTCATTCATCAACAGGTGTTTACAGCTATGGGTGAGTAGTCAATACCAATGACATCGAGGTTTTACTGTGTTTCTGGAGTATCTAACATCAACGGAGTAACCTGGTGACACTATTATAACATTTTGTGGATCATACCGAGGATTATGACGATTTTCAAAAACTATACATGCTTCCACGAGATAGTGTGCTCTTTTGAAAACAAAGGTTTTATCAAACTTTGCTTTTGACCCACTCACCTTTTTATGTTTTGCTCTCCAGGACTTAGTAGCTGATTCGGATACCAGTGAGACAAGGGCTTGCTTCTGGCCGTGGGTTATGGTTCGATGGGGCCTTTCCGCATTATGTAGGATTCGCTCTCCCTACTTTTAGCTAATTTCTACTTATCCATCCTCACGTAGATGTGGAATGTTTATATCATGCACCATTTCCACTTGGCTCGACCGTTATGCACTGCGGGCAACGGCTTTTACCCTTCAATGCACTTCTACTCCGTCTTCCAACCTAAATCTATTCACTTTCTTTTCACTTATACACGCATAATTGGCTTTCGTCTACTTAACATCGCATCGGTTGAAGACTTCCCGACACTGTGTGTCAGGATCGGGATGTGTCACCTATATCAAAACGCTTCCTCTTTTGGCTAATAATACAAAAATCTACAAGATGGGGAAATTAACCAATAATACAAGTACATGGGGTAATTAATAAAACAAAAGTTTGGCTGGGGGATTTGACTAATAACACAAGATAATGTAGAATTTAAAATAAAAAGTTTTTATAGGAAAATTAGTAGCTCTTACAAGTTTAAGAGACAAATTCGACAAATACCTTTAAAAAATAATTAATTGACAACTCTAACAAAAGACAAAACTGAGCATCAACAAATGTATTAGACCAACTAATACAAATCAAGTATAAGAGTAAACCCCAAAAAATCGTAAACCCGTTTTGATACCAAGTTGAAAAACATAGTACCAAACGATGAACAAACAAAGTATAAAAATACACGCTTATTATTGTTTAGCAAATAAATAAACAAGAATACTGAGATGGCTACAAACCAAGAGCGCTACATCTTGACTAACTTATTCTCAAACTAGACTAAAAGCTATATAGAGACCAAAACCTAAGAAAACCTAATACATTAAATAAAATACCAAAATTATCCAAATAATAAATTACCTAAAATACTAATATTTTCCAAACTGCCACCGTTTGAAGACCCAAGTCCAACTTTACTTCTCCACCATTGCTTGCACCTTCAAGCTGTTGTTGGTGCTGCTAATAGTCCCTGTAGAAATGGGGTGCCCTCTTGGTCATCGTGCTGGCCGGTTGGACTCTCAAGTTGTTAAGTCTGTACTTCTTACTTATCCGCTTGATATAATATAATATAGATAGACGACAAACTTCACACACCACAAGAAAATCCATATTCGCTAATCCACTCTTGAGCCAACAAAAATTTATTTGTTTGCAAAAGTGTTGACGAATATTTTACTTTGCTTCGCTAAACTCTGAGCGTGTAAGGCTAAGGTTTTGGCGTTAACGCTTCCTCGACAACTTAGCAAGTATCGCTGACGAAATATTGTTTTGTAGTTCTAACGAGTTTTGAGCTATACACTTAGCAAAAGTTGCAAAGCTAATATAAATGTTGAGAATTAGTCCCACGTCAAAAATATAACTAAAAAAATAATTTATTAGTTAGAGATTGCACTCTTAATATCATCACGCCTTATGAGCAAAATGCCATGTTTCGATAATATCAAAATGGCTGACGGTAGTCAGTCACTTGACTCTAAAAGCCTTATCAATAAATTAAGCACAATGGTATTTTTACTACGTAACTATATATAGCACTTCGAACAAATTATCACACACTACTCCCCTCAATGAATTAAATATCATACCTATGAAGCTATATGTAGTACCATTAATCCAGTGATGATGATCATAATGTGGGAGGATCTACTATTTAGATATCATCGCTATTAAGGAAAATCATTTATGTTACATGTGGTGGGAGGATCTACTGGCCCGTCATTTCGCTTCTTCTAAATGATTTAATAGCTAGTTTCTCACAAGCGTATGAGAAATATTGCTTGCATCAAGCCGTTTTTTTTCTACTAGTGGATCACATGGGAACGGTGTAGGGCTTATTGGCTCTTTGTCGCAATCATTCCCCGGCTCCACTAGATGATTGGGAACATTGGAAAGTCACCTTTTACAAAAATAATTAAAATGAGTCAAATAATTAGATACATTGTATTAAAAAACACATGATCATATAAAAATGAAAATTGAAAATGAAATTAATGAACTTTTGCATGTCTATATCACCTGTTTTACCTGCTTGTGATCATTGTATCTATGCCGCATGGCTTAGGTTGAACGGAGGAGATGAGCTCTTGTATTTTTGAACGGCACTCCGTGGTTCCGATTGATGATCGCTGAGTTTTATATCTCATTTTATGACTTGTATAGCCATATGATTACCACAACAACAAAAATCAATAAATAAAAAATCAAGTAAAACTCCAATACAGGTGACTTACTTATATCAAACCCTGTAACCACTTCCTTAAAGAGAAATAGGAAAAATAAAATAAAGGCCGGTCGTGTAAAATTCAGTATAAACAAGTAGCACCATTACCGTCTGATACAATGAGGCAAAATAAATAAATAAATAAATCAAAAACAAACCCATGAGAGGTAACTTCAATGTATCAAACCGTTCAACTAGTTTACTCAAAATAGAAATTGGGAAAATAAATAATTAAGGGTCGTAATGGATGTGTAAATTTGGGAACAAACGTAAAAGCGTGTCACCATCCGATAACAGACCACACAATGAAGCAAAAAAAAAAAAAAATCAAACAAAATAAAACCCAGGAGAGGTACTTAACATATATCAAACTATCCAACTATTTTCTTAAAGAGAAATAGGGTGAAAAATAAAATAAGGGCCGGTCGGATGTGGAATAAACAGTAACACTCTCACCGTCCGACATCACAAGCAGACGATGAGGCAAAGAAAATTAATCAAAATAAAACCCAAGGAGAGGTAATTAATTTAACATATATCAAACTGTTCAACTATTTTTAAAGAGAAATAGAAAATAAATAAATTAGGGCCGACCGAACGTGGTAAATTTAAACAAACAGATAATCACACACCATTCAACAACAAGAGGTTAGAGCACACAAAGTGAGGCATCTCCTGCTCTATACGCCTAATTTACGAAGTTTCTTGATGTTTTTGAAGATGCTTATTCAAACAGACAATTTTTGTGGAAACATTTTTCAATATTGGCCAACTTAATAATTTCCAATGTACAAGAGGATTTGGTAGTTTCATTTTTTTTTCACTCTAAATTCTAGAGGCTGATCTTAAGTTAGCTAGCTTTATGTATAATGTATCTCTCTTGCACAAATATTGGTTGGTACTAGAAGACAGGGAGAGAGTTGCATATATATAAACGGAGTGAGAACACAGGAAGGAGTGAAAAGGAAGAAGAGAGAATCCAGTAGAATTCAATTGATGCTATTTGTTTTAACAAAAAGTGCATTTGAAAATTCTAACAAAACAACTTAAGTTACATAAATTACAGATTCGCCCTGCACACTCTCTTAGATTTTGGAAAAACTAAAATTTAACTTGTAGAATTTAAAAAAATTATAAGTAAAAACTAAAAAGGAAATTGTTTTTATAATAAAATTAATTAATTTGGTGAGGGCATTCTTATATGCAATCTTTTGGCTGAGTTGGGTGCTACTATATGTTAGAATCTGTCAAAATCAGTAATGAAGACAGTTTTATATTCTCATCATGCAAAGCTGACTTTTTTCAAATTTTTTTTTTTGCCCACGCTTACGATTTCAAACCTTATTACTATAGAAGTAGATGATATCAATTCAAGTACTTAGGTAATAAATTTATTTAATTTCGTTGTGGATTATGCTCCACGGTGGAGCAAGCGGATGCGATAATTGTTGCATTGTGGTACAGACGTTGGAAGCTGCTGTATGCGACCAAAGAGCCAATAAGCCTTACGCCGTTCCGATGATTTGAACATGGCGGCCGACGATTTTGTTAGAATCAAAACCACAGGCACAACCGGAGTCCCAGCCACAACCACAGCTTCTTACTGCAAGTAGCGCTGCCAAACTTGAAGAACAGAAGGAGTGAGCTGGACGCCGGAGCTCCACGCATTGTTTCTGGAGGCCTTGAGTTTACTTGGAGGTCCTGGAAGGTGAGGCTAATGAGTTGTGGAAATATATTCATAGAGTTATTTGAGTCATTTTTATGGTGGGATGTGATATCTAGTACTGCAGGTTTTTTTGGTTGATACTAATTAATATCCCACTAGAATAATTATTTTGGTAAATTTCTTGAATTAAAATACTAAGTTGGACTTGGATTTAAAGGAAAATATTTAAGTTAATAGAAAATAATGAAAATATTATTTTAAATTTCCTCTAAATTTAATTTTCTACATAAAATCCGATATAAGCTTTTACTCCGAATATAACATATCACTAGACTCCACATAAACAAATTCATTAATTATGTTCGAATCTTACACATTTTAAATTTTTGGATGCCTAAAATACTCCTTGTATTTGAATGTTTGATGCATACAATTAATTTACAGTGATCGTAGCAGAGAATTAACGATTTTACAAAAAGTTAAAAAACATTAATGCTTATAAATTCATTGCCTTATATATAATAACAATAAAAATGCCTAATATATGTAATAATACACGCTAATTTAATGCCCTAAAATTATATTTTACATATAAATGCGTATAAATTCATTTTTATACACACACATATATAATTGAAAACATGCCTAATATATAAAAATTGACACACTCGACCTGCATATTCCTCAAGGATACCGAATCGAGGCATGCCGGCCGACACCCCGGGAGGGGTGACTGTGCCATGTCATGCACTAAGCAGAAATTTATGAATTAAATAAAACCAAAAGTCTCAGAATTATTTAAAAATCATGCAAAGAGAAGACGCAGAAGATTTTATAACCTTGATACAAAGCATGAGATGTTCAAAGCAAAGATAAAATACATAAAGTAAGGAAAGTACGAATTATTCCCATCCTAAACAATCCTAAACAGATGGATAAAGCATACGGGGTAGAGGAAGAAACTCATCGTTATCTGCATGGTAAAGTCGTAAACACCGAGTGGTCAGCGCCACCACTAATCCAAAGCCTACCACGCCCCGGGAGGGCACAAAATGTAAGTCATGAGGGGCAAAAATAAAACATTTCTAAAACCTTTGTTTTCATAACATAATAACCTCTCTTTTAAAATTCCCGTATAGCTTCCCAAAATCAATTATGTATAATATGAAAATTTTCAAAGCATATGATAAATACATTTATCTCAACATAATATAATATTTAAACGCCAAAACGTTATAAAGCACCGCTACAAAAATGAGTAATACCAACACCTCAATGACTATTTCGTATACTTATCAACAAATCGTGATAAAGGCATTCATGCTAAAAAGTATAAGTAAATATCGTGATCTCAACAATATGAAGTATGTTCAACAACATATATAATATGTTCATCAACAAAGCGCGTACACACAAGCCTATGAAAGTAGCTACATGAAAATGAAGCCTATGTAATATGTTCATCACGTGAAGTCGGGCGCTAAGTTTATCATATACGGCCTCCCAAATTACTAATGCGTACTAGTACAAAGTTGGCACCTACAATAGATCCGTTGTAAGTGAGTATAATGGTGCGTATGTGAACATACACGTGAAGCCGGTCCTAGCCCAGACATACCAGACACCTATGAATGCATGAATGACGAAAGCAGATAATAAACACATGATCATGCCATTGCGCTTTCACAAGTCTCAACATATTATAATTTCTTTATACTTAAAACATAAGTAAAAACATGTCATGATAAAGAAAAATCAATTATAAAAATTATAGTGAGAAATAATATAATGGCTATTAGTTTCTCAAAACAAAGCTCACTCACTAATATGTAGTCTGGGGTCGTACGCTTTACCTTGCCCCGACCCCCGTACTCCTCGTGGTAAGTCCCACCTATACGAGACATCACTATAGTAATGGATTAAACTCATAAAGACATATTAATTAGAATTAATAAACAACATTAATCCTTGGTTTTCTCAACACTGAGGTCCAAAACACTCCGAAAAATACCATAATGCATCGCCCGAGGTAATACGCTACGAGCTCGCCCTCGTCGACGGAAGTCGAAAAATTGCTCCCACGCTCCCACACGCGCAGCTCACGTTGCGGCCCCGCTTTGCCTCACTTGGCGGTCAACTCCTGAAGCCGGCTAAACCAATCTGGCCAACTTACGCTATAGATCTAACGGTAAATATTCCTACTGCTAATAAAAGGAATATTTTAGGAATATTCTCCCATCTAGACCTAAGCATGACATCGGCCGATGACGTCACCGGCCTCGTCTAACCGCCGTCACAGAACTTTTTCAAATTTGATGCCAACCGGAACCGGGAAATTTTTCTAAAATTCCTAACTTCTTCATTTCTCAACTATTTTGCTAATGCTCCACATGTCAAAATGAAGCTAGAAGAGAAGGATAAATACAATTTTACTTCTATTTGAGTCTCAAAAATTGATCAATGGCCGAAAATTGCCTGAAACTCCTGGCTTACTTAACCAAATCGATCTACCTCAAAACACAACCAACAACATCATCTTAGTATGAAAACCTATCTACTCAATACGCAGGAAACTAAAGGTGCAGTGGTTGGGGGAACCCCACCAGTCGACATTTTCGAGAAACCCTAAAAAAGCCCAAGTTCTTCCGTGTGCGATTCCCGCCAAACGGTAAGGAATTTGGGCGCGATCGCACTTGCACCGTTGAACTCATGAGTTACAACGAACAAGACGGTGGGTGTTGGTTTAGCCTCTGGCTTTGAACGAATTTGTGGCCATCAGGCAAGACTGGTGGCATTTCTACGAGGAGAAGAAGAAAGCATTTATAAAGGAAGAGTGAAGGGAAAGAAAGTCAGGGAAAAAGAAAGAAGGATTTTTCCCAAAATAGTCACAAACCAGCGCCTCCGCACCACCATATTTCTATAATAGGGAAATAATATTCAAACGTGCGTAATGCTTTCCGTTACATCGAATTTTCGTCCTGCTTTATGCCACCCGTCGTAGAAAAGAATACTACGAGAATACAACAAGTAAAATTCAAAGATCTAAAAAGAACTCAAATGTCCACATAGGATTTCCACTTAACTCGCTTCAAGGCATTGGGTAAACTTACACGCTCAGAAATAAAATACAATAAAATTAGTGGGACTGGCTTGCGCTTAAATTCATGCAAAATAATTTACCTACAAAATAAAGAATGTTATTTGATTCAAATTAATTTACGTATATTTTCCATATAAAATATAGGTCAATTATTTGCATATAAAAACAATAATACATGCAAAATAATTTACCTACAAAAATAAATAACGTAATAATCATAAATAAATTTATATATAGGTAAATTAATTAATACAAAATAGAGACATGTTATTTGGATTAAAAAATTAATTTAATTCATATTTTAGATAAAAAGTACTATAGGTAAATTTATCAAACCCAAAGGTAAGGAGATAACCATCTTTCACCAACCTTATTTTTTCGCTCAAACTCATTGCCACCTCGTCACAATTAGCCACCAAATTAACGACCTTTGATATTGACTATTCATTCTAATTATAAATCACGCTCCTAGATTCCACATAACATTGCAAAGACGAACGCCACACCGATCTCACCCTCCTTCTCCTCCCTCCTCCCTCCTCTTTTACTTCAGGAGAGATCTCAGCAAGAAAGATTCAACGCCATGCGAAGATCGTGAGCTTCCACCCCACGGTCCTGGCGTAATGCATAAAAGTATCTAAGTTCTAAACCGTTTGGGAGCATTTTTTACCCTTTTGAGGACATTTTCTCCAAAAATATATAAAAAATTTCAAATATGTTACTACAAGAAATGAATACAATAGCCTGGCCAGTAAATTCTGTTAATTGTACACAAAATAGGGTGCGTAAAAAGAAAGAACAAGCAATAGCAAATGAGGTGAGCTAAAGGCATATATATACATATATATATATATAGATATATGAGTAATTGATAGGTCTTTTTACTAGCGATGGTCAATGGTGCCCATGGATATTCCATATATCACCCTCATCACCCTCACAAGTACAAACATCACCACAATTAACACATATCTACATTTAAATGGACCTCATTTAACTAAATGGGTACCCATTGACCCACCTCATGGTCAATAATAATTATCAATTTTTCTTGTAGGTCTAAAATTGACTTGATCTGCATACACTATGTTTGCAATGAAAATTCTGGAAATTTATACACTGGCTATGGCACAACAAGACGACATAATCACCACGCAGCATCCTTACCAAATTTAAATAAAGTTAATATTCGACAACAACTTACACCTGCCTTTATTACATTGCACAAAATCACTATAATCTACAGAATCATATCACGTAAAGTCATTCTCCTTAATTTAAGTTACTTGTAATGCTAGAAATTAACCATCACATTTACATAAATGCACATGAAATAAAACATATTTTTTATATAAAAACATTAAAACATCTTTCAAGTTCTAAGAACCAAAAAGAAACATCTTTTTGAGCATGCCCTCTATTTTGGGCACACAGAGAAAAAAATGGTGCTACAGATCTTATATTATCACCTAATTACCGACTTTATTTTACTTTCTTGTTTTCACTGCTTCTACCGCCACCGTTTGAAGACAATAACTCCAACTCTACTCCACCATTGCTTGCACCTTGGAGCTGCTGCTGTTAAGTGCTGGGAAAAAGTAGTCCCTGACTGTAGAAATGGGGTGTCCTTTTGGCCACTCGTGGCAGAGGCCGGTTGGACTCCTCAAGAAAACTGTACTTCTGCAAAACATACACAAAGAGGATATATATTTTCCATCAGATTCAGGTACCACAACAATGAGGTCAATTAGTCTAGTAATATACTCTTAAAATTAGGAGAAAGTTTTATATGAGACAATTATTACACAGTTGCATAATGTTATTAATTCACATGATATATAGTATAGTCAGATGACAAACTGCACGTGATTTGGGGATGGAGGTAAATGACTAGTCGGTTCGTTTGCACTGACTGTTTCATCCGACAAGTTGAAGTTTTACTTGGGTCTCTTTCGTACAATCAAAGGTATTAGTGTGCTGCTGCAAATATTTTCGACTTCCTATGTCATTTATGCTAAAAATTTCATCTGTGTCCAACCACCATCACACAACCATAACCAACATGGATTTTTTAAGTTCTAACGAGTTTCTTGAGCATAACATTTAGCAAAGGCTGCAAAGCTATAAAATGTTGAAGAGTCCTTAGATCAGAAATATATATAACAAAATACAATTTATACATAGGAGATTATGTAATTCTAATATTATCGAAGCTTTTATGATTTGTTTCTGAAAATATTATTGATGTTAATGATGAATCATGTTGAGTCTAAAATTTATAAATAAATTACATCTGTTAAGTTTAGCTTCGATCAATTCATTATTTCTACTGCCTTCGAATATATTTTCACATACAATTTCTCAACGAATTAAATATCATACCTATATAAGGAAGTTATAATACCATTTAACCAGTGATGGTGATCATAATGCGTGGAGAATCTACCATTAGATATATCATCGCTACTGCATGCTCTAAATTCTCCTAATGGCTGCATTCTCACATGCATGAGAAAATCTTTAGATATTACATGTATGAGGATCTAGACATCTTAACTACTAAAATGATCTATCAGCTAGATTCTCATGCAAATGAGAAATATTGCTTGTATTTTTATGCAACGGGAAAAAGTTTAACAAATTATAATGATCAAGAGTATCGCCTTTTCCAGTATAATGTAAATGCACTAAAATATACTCAGAAAAATGAGTTAAAGGAGAATGTCGTAGGTATTAAACGACATCGCGGAGGTAGGCGACCAGACAAGGAAGAATGCATATTTCTAGTCAGCTAATGGCTACGCTTAACCTCAACTTTTTTCTTGGCCAGACGTTGCGCCCAATGTGAAGTCCACGGCCACACGAAATTGTACGCGCCACCTAATTTGTGTTGTCCACGTGTTAAGCTTGAAAATTGTTAAACATCGCGAGAAGGCGTGTTTGAGAGTATTAATCCCGGCTATCGAGGCACATCATTACATGCGCCTATGTTGACTCATACTTCTTCATATCGTTAATCGGTTTTGATTGCGAAACCTCAACTTTCTTCGTAATGGACAATAATAAAAATATCATTGGAATCCAATTTCCTACCCTTACATCCGAAGCCTTGAATGGCCTCCCATCTCCTATCCATGGTTTGCAAGAAAAAACAGTATATATGTATTCAAATTAAGTTTCAAAACCAACCTGTGACGATTTCTGACTTGGTCGCTGGTTAGCCCATCGACCTGTACATGACAACTTGTATTTGCTTGGGGTAGCCTCTGCACAACACAAGCACATAATAAACTATATAATAGTATCAAGCAAACAAACCTGCAGTGCTAGATATCATATCCCACCATAAAATTGGACTCAAATAATTTTTATATATTGTCACAACTCATTAGCCTCACCTTCAGGACCTCCAAGTAAACTCATATCTCCAGGAAACCTTATGAGCCTGCAGTCCAGGTCCTCCTTTTGTTCTCCTTCAAGTTTGGCAGGCGCTAGTGGCAGTGGAAAGCTGTGGCTGTGGTTGGACTCCGGTTGTGCCTGTGTCTTGACTTTAGGCCTCGTAATCGTTTGGCCGCCGAACTAAATCATGAAACCTGGCGTAGGTCGGCTGGCTCCTCTTCTTTGCTCACCATCATTCCCATCCGACTGTGAAGGATTGGGAAACATTGAAAGTCATCACCTTTTACAAAAATAATCATTATGAGTCAAATTTTAAGACATGTAATGTAATTTATTTATCAAAGTTATTACACTATGATACAACAAATGAAATTATTAATGAACTTTTTGTATGTCTATATCACCTTGTTTAATGCGATCAGCTACCTGGCGCTTACAGGTCGTAGGGGTTGAACGGAGGAGATGAGCTCTTGTATTTGAACGACTCCGTCGTTCCATTCATCATGATCAGTCGAGCTTATTGGTCTCGCTCTCGAGGACTTTACAGCTATATGATCACAATAAAACAAAAACACTTAAAAAACTGGCAAATCAATAGAGGCAACTTACTATATCAAACCCTTCAACTAATTAATTTCGTAAAGAGAAATAGGAAAACAATAAGGTCCGGTCGTATGTAAAATTCAGGCACAAAGAGGGGTAGCACCCTCACCAACTGACATAGAGATCACAAATGAGGCAAAAAATCAATTAAATAAAGCCACAGGAGGGTAACTCACATGTATCAAAACCAAGCTTCAACTATTTAATCAAAGAGGAAGAGAAAATAATAAATTAAGGGCCTAGTTTGAAAATTGTAATAATGGAGCAGCGCGCTTCACCGTCCGATAATGTAGAGCACACAATGAGACCAAAAAAAATCAATCAAAACAAAAACCCAGAACAGGTATCTTAACATATATCAAATCATTCAACTATTTTCTATAAAGATAAATAGGTGTATAAAATAAGGGTCCGGATGTGGAATAAACAGGCAGTGGCTGCCCACCGGCCCCACAATTGAAGCATATATTACTACAGGCAAAGGAAATTAATCAAAATAAACCCAAGCAGGTAATTAATTTAACATATATCAAACCATTCAACCAAATTCTTAAAGAGTAAATAGGAAAAATAAATAAATTAGTTTCTTCAGATTGTTGTAAATTTGGGATCAAACAGAAAAACGCGTCACCATCCAAGCAACAAGAGGAGCACACAGTGAGGTGCATCTCACCCCAATGCCTCCTAATTTAGTGTGGAGCTCTTTCCTTGATGTTTTTGAAGATGCTCATTTTAAAACAGACAATTTTTATGAAACATTTTCAATATTAAATAACTCCTAATACTCCAAATGCTTCCAAGAAGATTTGTAGAAGCCATTTTTTTTTCACTCTAAATTGAGGCTTGATCCTCAATTTAGTTAGTGTATCTCTCTCTCAGCAGATATTGGTTGGTACTGAGACTGTGAGGAAAGAGGGTTGGTATATATAAAAGAGAGTGAGAGATAGGGAGGAGTGAAAAGTGAAGAAGAGGAACTACCAAAATCAATTGGTGCTATTTGTTTTTAACAAAAAGTGTATTTTTGGAAATCCCAACAAGACAACTTAGGGCTATAAATTACAGATTTAATCGTATACACTCTTAGATTTTTGAAAACTAAATTTAACTGAGAATTAAAAGAACATATAAGTAAACTAGAAGGAAAAAGTAGATTATTTTTTCCTTTTTGGCAACATTTTCATTAATAAAAATGAATTAATTAGTGTGAGGCCATTCTTATCTGTAATTATTCTAGCCTTTGGCTATGAGTTGGTGTTACTAGCCTTAGCCCACACATTATGTGTGAGAGCAATTTTTTTGTTCTTTTTATTTTATTTTTATTTTATTTATTTGATTTTTATTTTTTGGCAGGGTTTGTAGCATATGTGAGGTAGAGATAGAAGTAGGTGGATGCTATGATGATATGTAAAGTGGAAGAAAAAACAACAATATTTGTTTTGTGCGAAATTACATTACTACCCATGATTTAATTTTTGTGATATAAGACCAAATTGTCTTTTCACCTTCTTTTGCCGATAAATGAAGACAATTTATATTCTCATCATGCATAGCTCACATTTTCACTTCTTTAGTTTATTTTTAGCTATGACACTTGTACTTTCACTAAACTTCACTTTATCTCGTACACTTTGTATCTGTCTAATTTTTAATTGCATACACTCCTTTTTATTGCTCCTGCTAATTCTTTACATTCTTATATCAGTTCTCGCTTACTCATGACTCTTCCTTTCCATGTCTCACTCTTAACCTATTCCATCAATTAGTTTGCGAGTTGTGTGGCATATGACATGTCATGTTAGTGCAACCCATGGGTAAAGGGAGGTGGTTTAAACTCAAACTAGGGTTTGATTTCTAGATTAAGAAAATATTGAATTTCAAGATTCAAGCGAGTCAATTTCAAAGTTTTAAGATTTATTTGCAAAGTTTTAACCCACCAACATAGTTAAAAAGACTAAATTGTTCATGCCATTTCATCACAATTAATGACTCTTTTAACTTATTCTTTGACTTGAATAAGGTAGTGACATTAAGGAAGAGTACAGTATTAAAATGAGACAATATAGAGCATGAAGAGCAGAAAGTGGAACACAGAGAAGAGTGATAGTAAAGTGAGACAACATAGAGTGTAGGGGTAAAGTGAGATTTGGTGAAGAGTACATGTGTCATAACCAAAAATAAGCCTTTGCCAGAGGTTGACACAATCTCCGACCCGATGCCCACGTGACAATCGGATTTCGAGGCGTGCCGACCGACCACACTCCGTAGAGTGACGAAGTCATAAGAGAATTAAATAAGGAATTAAGCAAATGATAAACAAAATAAAATCGTGAGTTTAAAGAAAAATTACTAAGTGTAAATGGGTAGAACCTATTATTTCAAAGTGTCGTGAGCTTAGGTGAGAAATTATTCCCATCCGTAGGGATAGGATAATTAACAAACGAGAAATTAATCAAAACCTACATCAAGAAATAGAATTAAAATACCAAAGAAACGCCACCACCGAATCGTCGCTAACTAATGTCTAAGTCCTCGGGAGGGGCTTAAAAACAAGTGAGGGGCCAATAACGATTTTAATAAAACGTTTCCAAAATCCTTTCGAGTATAACCCCCTAACAAACCCGATTTAACAAAATATTTACTATTACGTAGGTATCTAGCACAAGTAAACGGGCCAACGCCACACAAGGATACTGTAAACATTTATCACGTAAAAATCAATCATTACTATCGCATAGGACATGTACACAAGTCATGCAGAAAGTAGCTACATGACAGTCATGTTAAATAATACGCTCTAGCACTACATGCACGTGAAGTTTCACAAAATGAAAGGGCCACAACAAGTCTAGTCGCCAAGGCTTATCGATCAGGCCGGCACCTACATGGATCCAAAGTGAGCGTGTTTGGCAGCAAGTACGAACATACACGTGAAGCCTCGGGTCTCCGCCCGGACAGCACACGCGGCACAGCGTGATAAGTAAATACGTTTAAAATCATGTGTGCATGCCAATAGTTTCATCATAAAACCAAATCATAATCCAATAACCAATAAATAATTGTTGTCACAAAATATAATAATTTCATAAATAGTGATGCTACACACATAGTTCATAAACACATTTAAAATACCATATGGGTCAATGCACAAAAAGGTTATGAAAAACAGCTCCACTCCACCGATACGTACCTGGGACTGTGAGTCTCCGTAGCGTGCCTCGAGGCTCGTTGCTCCTCCTGGGATAGGTCTCAATTTATAAGGAGAGTTTACTAAACTAATCATTTTGCAAGCCTATTTCAATTAAAAGTAATGAAAAGACTTGAAATCGCTTTGTTTGCTCGACCTAGAAATACTTGGAATGGGTTCACGCACACACATGCTACCACGGCACGTCACGCGGCTACCACTCGCCGCTAAGCGCTATCGCACAATAACACGCTGCCGTAAGCCACGCTTCATTAATGCGTCACACGCTACTTCACGCGCCAAGAAGAGCGCGGGCCTAAGTAAAGTTAATTCGGCGGCTTAACTTTTTAACGAAGATTCTATTTTGTTAACTAATATTCTAATCCGCCGCTATGGAATATCTCGCTACTAAGTAGGAGAATATTCCCCGATGTATAATAAAGATAATCTTAATATACCTTCTAATATTCCACCATTGACTGGTTGCCGACGTCAGCTGCACCTGGGCTCAACGGTTCGTTGACGCCACACTTCGTGTCACAACTCGACCGCTCGTAAGGCCGTCCACGTCGGCGCGATTCTTAAAAAATCTCACGGAACCGAAAAGTTGCAGTGTTACCTGATTTTCACCATTTTTCACAAATCTTATACCAAATTGAGTTTCTGAGACAGTGCAAAGCGAGTTCGGGATTTACTAAAGGTCGGGCTAAAAGATGTACTGAGTGGCTGAAAATGGCCTCGAAGTTTCTACTAAAAACCTGGTTCACCGATCTCGCTAGAAGGGCATGCAGGTCTCGGGTTCGAGTCCCAGCTCCCATGAGTCCAAAATGTAATTGGCTGGCCTGGTTGGGAGGCCCGACTGCCGTGGTCAGCCGATCGAGGTTCATTGAAACCGCGTTCGGTTCGATCGTTTTCGAGGTTTCGGGTTCAAAAGTGACCTAAACCGATGGCAGATAACGATAAGGAGCAAGCTTTGAGCCGATTCGAAGTTCGAAAGAGGGGTCATTTGTCACGGCGTAAACCGCGGGTGTGTAGGATCAATTTTCTGGTTTGTAAAACCCGTTCTTCTGGCTTCAGCAAACAGGTTAGTAGCAGTCAAGACACAAAGCACAAGGCTGAGATTTGTCTACAAAGAGGCTTCTAGCGGTGAAGTTTTGAAAAAGCCGTGTCAAAAGATTGCTGGTTTCTTTTGTTTGCGCAAGTCCATTTGTAACGTCTGTGTGACCCCAAAGATGGCAGATTGACGCAGGGACGGCCGAGTGTGTTAGTGGAGTGATGTGCACAAGAGGTAAGGGTTTTAAAAACCAAATTCACCAACCTTGATTTACAAAAATCGGGTTGCCCACCGTATGCCAACATGCATGGTAGTACCTGGTTGATCTTGGCCTGAAAAAATAATGCAGCCAACTAGCCTTGCAAAACCATGGGCATCTACCGCTTAGAACACTACAAAAGACAATCACCTACCGCTTTGCCGGGACGAATCCGTCCTCGCATTATCTCGCCAATCAAAAGGCCGCTCACGCTAACGCGTCCGCAAAGAGTTAAAAATGCACTGGTACTACAAAATTTCTGGAAATTACTTGATAGAAGGGACTTAATCCCGAAAGATACATCATGCCACCAAGGGCATTTTGGTCATTTTACACCTGAATCAAATACATTAAAATTAGGGATCTAAATGTAACATAAGGGTTCCAACTACACTGATAAATCTCCAACAAATTATATATGTACATTGTAATAAGTTGTTATACGTATGAGGTGTACCATGAACACTGAAAATAAACGTGTTATATTTGTGTTATATGAGCTTTGATAAGTTAAAGCTAATTCTTCAATCTGCTGTCTATGTATGGAATGAGGAAGTGATTTGGTAAAAATTCTAATTTAGAAACGCATACAACTTATATCATAAAAACATTTTTTTCAAAAGAATATTCATGTCCATATATAAAAATATACTATATTTGGCTTAATTCTGTTCCCAGTTATGCATGAAAAGCCTTACACTTTGATAACTCTGTACTGATGCCCTAGAGGTTTTTTTGTTTAATTTATTTTCCTTTCAAAAATATATATACTATGAAAAACATTTTCCAATCACACAGTATTTTCAAAAAGGAGCAAGTTGATGTAATAAATTTGAAAATGTGTGTTATTCACATACCCATTTTACCTTCCATAACAACTTTCTCAATTTTTAGTTGTTGGATCAAATGAATCAAGAGAATCAAATAACAGAATTAAATGTATGGATGCCGCGAGTTTAAATAAGGTGTCATTGGAGTAAGACTAACGTATTTAAAATAAAGGCTATTAGTACGTAAACATTGAAATAGTATTTGGAACTATTCATCATTAATTTGATGTCCCGAGTTCACCTCTTCATCCCTAGTATCGAATGCATAAAACAATGAATGCATAATGCATGAAGATGAAGGGAAACACTTTTTTTTCTACGATAATATTCATCCACGTTGGGTTTTCAGAAGGCGTTGCTATGTCTAAGGTGTCATCCCCATCTGACTTGCACCTTCTAAGAATATTCCTTTCTTCATAAATGAAGGAAACTTCACATGAGGCCAAACAAGAGCAACTCTCACACTAGGAAAAAGAAGACTTTCAGTGTGCGATTGGGTGGAATTAAAATACAATGGGTTTTACTCTGTTTGTAGAGCTGCCACACGGATGGTGTGTGGTTCATGCTCTTAATTACACAAAATTTTCTTCTAGATAAACTAGCTCTATTTTCTCTTGTTTTTGTTTTTCATTATTTTTTTTAAAGTTAATAAGTATTTCATTAATCAAATAAAACGAGGAACATCATCCATCGCATGAATACAATCTCCTATGACTACAAACGCAATGGTAAAGACAATACAAAACCTACCCCACATAGCCACATCTAACCAAACGAAAATAACGCTCACGCAGGACAAAACTCTGACGCTTCTCCGATGAACTTGCAAGACACGACACTCATTCAACAAAGAAACCCAAACTATGAGACATCACGAAGATGACTCGATAGTCCTTTGTCAAAGTAACGTACAATGAAGCCACAACCAAAAGAAAAAAAAAAATTGACACAACACAAAATAAACTTCTTTCTGCATTTATCGATTCTTCAATCATTGCAAGATCTCGTGACCTAATAAATAGGAAATATAAGCTCACAAGGCCTAAACTCTATGAATCGTGATTTCTTACCACCATCAAGACACAAGGTAAACATCGTATCATCACCTGAAGACTTTACAACAACAAGAAAACATGATTGTGAATCTCAAACTACTAAGAACGACCTTATAAAGGAAAGATCTCGTGTCACTCTTTGATGATCTTGTAATCACCTGCAGAAACCATGATATGAGTCACATCCAACAAACTTCCCCGTGCTTCCTCCACATAACTCTTCTTGCCAAGAGCACAAACCAAAAAAATCACCACCTCTGATTTAAAACAACACCTAGGTCGTAGTGATCACTTTAAAATCCACAATGTCGAGTTAACAAGTCATAACCGCTTACAAAAGTTCTCCCTCTTCTGAAAGAGAGAGTGATCACAGCCGACAACCACAAAGACCCTACCCGGCTGTGCCAGAGAGCCACCACTACCAAAAGCACTAAAAGAAAGAGCAAGAAGCGGATCAAGAAGGATTGCTATCAACCCCACGACACACCCCACCCTCGATACCCACGTGGATACCAAGTTTGGGCGCGGCCGGGCCACACTCGTAGCGACAAAGCCATTAAATGCATGACAACACTTAGCTTAAGCAAATTAAATTGTCAAAAAGATTGCGAAATTAATGCCAATATGCACCAGGTTCAAAGCCGTATTTAACAATCACGAAACAAAATAATAAATCAAGTTCCTAGAATCTTATCCATAACAGGATGGATATTATTAAAGAAACTCAACAAGAATAATGTAACTTACATGGCTCCGGGGATAATCAAAGTCGCCACTGTGATGCCTCGACCGCACTGCGTACGCCTCACTAGGTCCCCGGGCGGCGAAAACAAATAAAAGGTGAGTACGAAAAATAAAAAGTTTTCGAAATACCTTTCTCTTTTCAACATAGTAACCCCCTATTTGAAATCCAAGATATTTGTAAAATCATACTATCGTAGTATGTCAAATCGTATTTTATAATATATGTATAGCCGAAAGTAAATCTCAACGTGAAATCAGATATATAATAATCATATTTTTCATAAGTCATTTCCACATATAAATATCAATAGTGTAAATAGGAAAACCAAACATTGCAGTATATGTGTAATCACCCATGTACGTAAGCCGAGGAACAACCTCTCAATCCCGTACAAGCACTTTAATGCTATCAATCAATTTGTACCCTAGTACCACACATGTAAGCACTTTACGCATTAGCTGCCACACCCGAAGTCCTCCATGAGGGGGCCTTTCCAAAAAATAAAACATAACGTAAGACAAGCTTGCACTAAGGTATTTACCTGACAATACCCCTGGAGTACAGCATGTGGACCTAAACATAGACTTGTCCCACGGCCGTGAGACTATACTCACAACGTAGTGAAAGCATACCAAGTGTGTTTGAAAACATACATATATACATCATGTGTAGAAGTGAAGAATATCATATACTCTTATAATTTCCCAAATATTTAAACGCTGCATAAATAACATTCTCATCAAAGTCATACATCAAAATAATTAATATATATTTATGCCACCCAAAATTATAAACTTATGATAATTGAAACATAATCGAAAAACTATTTCACAATATATATATATATATATAATCATGCCTTGAAAATCATTTAAAATTATATTATATCAAGCCATAATTAAATTCAAGCATTAAAATCATTTAAGAAAACAAAAGTCCACTCTGACACAGTGATCGGACCTAATCCCCTGCCAAGGTTCTCTCAAGTGTTTGGGTCGAAGGATTACCTATTTAATATTAGGGGGAAAAAATATTAAAACCTCCCTAATAAAATTAATATAGCCCTTATAGAAAAATAACCCAAAAAATACTATATTTTGGCGAAAATGGTTCAAAAACGCATTTCCGGCCCAAAACCTTGCCACCGGCCAAGCCGACGCCGCCGCACACGCCGTGAAATCGCGGAGGCGCTCGGCACGCTCCCTGCAGACGCCATCTCACACGCAGCTGACGGAAGCCACGCCTGGTGACGCTATCCCACACGCACCGACGTCACCACGCTACCGGGACGTCAAAGACCATTAGATTTAATCTGCCGGGCTAGATTTAACCAAATATACCTTTTCTCGATTTAAATATCTCTTGACACCGCCAGGAATATTCCGTTACCATTGACAAAATATTCTTCTTCTTTTTCCCTTCACTGGCCGGAGCGCTGTCAGCGCCGCCGTCTCTCGTCACATCTGCCTTCTGGAATTTTTGGAAAATTTTCTCAAAATGTCCAAACTTCAAAATTCATGTAACTTCATTCCTTGGCCAAATTCAAACGCTCCATATATCAAATTGAAGGTATTAGAAGAGTAGAATATTTCGACACCAATTTGAGGCTGGAAAATGGCCAGAGATGGCCTGAAATTGGCCAGAAAGCTTCGGGAAACCCTAATCTCGCTCTCCTTCAAAATCGCACCAAATTCCACGTTTTATGTCGATTTGAACCTAATCAATGTAATAAGACCAATGGTAATGGTTTTATAGTCACTCTGCGTTTCCGGGATGTACGTAAAAATTCAATGGCGCTTTGACTGGATTTGCCCGACGCTTGGCCAATGATTGGCTAAGTTTGGAGATTCTCAAAACCACAGCCTCGTCTGCAATTGAACGCAGATGATCTGCAATGGTTACGACCTTGCGCGACCGCTCTGGACGATTTGTGATTCGTCCAAAATCTAGGCCTGGGTGGTTTTGGCCGAGGAGAGAGAGAGCAGGTTGGGAAGAGAGAGAGAGATCGTGCAGATTGAATGAGGAATTTAGGGGATTGGCTGCACAAAGAATACCAAAACCCTAATTTACTTACTTTCTGTGAAATTACTAAAATGCCCCTACACTTTTAAAGTTCCTCGAAACGTTCTTTTTAACTCCAAATTGAGTTCCGCTACAGCCCACGTGTTCGTGACGACGCAGTACTACTTGAATATGCAAAAAGAAAATAATTTTCTACATGTCGCCTCGAAAAGTCAACAAAAGTCAACATTTGACCACTAGTGGTATTTTGGTAATTTGCCATAAAAATTTGGGATTTAAGCAAACACCTAAGGCCATAAGCTGTATATATGTAGGTTTTCTTGGTTTTTTTTCTTGCGCCTAGGTTTTTTTATAGTACTAAGGACCTTGTTTTGTTTTTCCTTAGTTCTCCTTTCATTTATTTAATTCAAAAAGTTAGGAAAAAATTGGGAGAGGAGGTATAGACAAAGTATGTGTATTAATTGTATCACAAGTATATTTTTATATTAGCCTGAAAACTAGTAAGAAGTAAGAGTATTCCAATGGGGTCTCCTCAAATAAGTTCTATATAACTAGAATTTAGAGAAGATTTCAAAAAATCAACTCCAATCATGCCCCTATCCACCTCTTAAGATAGGGATTCATTCAGGAGCTCCTAAATATAGGATGGAGAAAGAAACTCCTAAAGGGTCTCATATAATTAGTTAACCATTTTAATATTATTTTAAATAAATAAATAATTACTTAATTTTTATTGGCTAATCATTTTATTCATAGCCATTATGTTCTAGCAGGAGACTGGTTGGAGTACCACTTTTTTCAAAGAGCTTATAAAATAATTTTTTCAAAGTTTTAGCTAAGACTTTGCTATAAAATAGTAGTAGCATTTATCAAGACAAGTCTAATGTTACACTTACAATACTTTTATATGGACACTAGATAAGCCTTAATACACTATGTGTGTGTAAAAAATAAAAAAATTAAAGTGAGAGAGAAAATTGACAATAAACGGTTAATTTACTATTTCGTCAAAATTTATTATTTAGTATATTAAGAATGAAAGAGTTATAATAGTCATTTCACCCTCTTTTTGATTGACAAAAAGAGTTCTCTTAATAATATGATAAATAAGTATCAAAGAGCTAATTAATTAATAAGCATATCCAACAAACAAAATGAGGTCAGAGGCCAGACATGCCTTTGTAAGAGCATGTCCATTGGTTACCAATCAAGGGCAATCAAATAACTGGCCCTTACCAAGGAAAATGGTGTCCAATGCGCCTCGAATTGGTGTATAAATTGGTGGGCCCAACTATCGCCTGAACTAAGAGCCCGAGCGATACTGAGCAGGAGTCTGGCAAGCTGGCCGACGCCACCAGTCGCTTTATTTTTTTAATCAGCGCTATAACGTCACTTCACGCCGTGGGAGAGTTGGCCGGACATATTACGCTTCCTGGTGGCCCCAATCATTGTTGGTTTCTGGACGCCAACAGAGCCAACTACTATGATCGGCGCGATTCCTCGCCGCTGGATCTCCAACCACTATTAACTGACCGCTGGGATTTCCACCCGCAAAAAAAATCGACCACACACGTGGCACAACCAGGTATGGATAAAATTTTTTTTTGATCATACGCGGATTAATCCCGAGTTCAAAAAAAAATTTTATTTATTTTTAAAAAAATTTTTTTTTTATATATACCCTCAATTTTCTCTTTTTTTCATTCTTCACTACATAACCCAATTATTTTTTTTTCCTACATCAATTATTTTTGCTTTCTCTTCCTTCCAAATCCTTGTTTTACCAAAACAAAAAGTTACGAAAGTGAGAAGGCAAACTGGTCAACGCCTAAGATGTTGCATTAATGAGGCTCGTGCTGTGACCCGCGACCGATCAACTAAATGACGCAGGGTCGACAAAATGTGGAAGAAGATTCATTTTTTTGTGTGGTGTTTGCAAGCGCACGCCTGACCGAGCAATTAATGTCCAAATAGGGTACCGACATCTACACAAAAGAATTGAAATCTTGAAAGAAGCCATCACAAGAGCGGAAACCCTATCAAGTGGCGATAATCGTGAGCCAATGAGGTAGGAAAAAAATTTATTATGTTGTTTAACAATTCTTAAGCTAATTAAAAACAAGATTTCAATATTTAGTCTTATTATATCTTTCACGCACAATGTTTTCGTGAACTACAAGCACAAATGTGGTTCAATCCTCAAGCTTAACAACAACAGAGATCATTCACAAGGCACAACCGATGTGGGATACTGTCAAGCATTGTCCGAAATACAAAAATTGTTCTATGGTCCGTAAGTTTGCCTTAAATGACTCCCTTACACCGAATCAAGTACGCAAGAATCGCTCGTTGGAGGAAGATTTGGGACCCTAAATGAACCGTACCACCGAATCGAACCAACCTAAAGGTCTATTATAGAAAGTCACAAGAAAAAGCCGTAAAAATGAAAAAAAACCACACTTACAAAGCATACTTGAAAATACAAAAAATAAATTTCATTCATTAGTAGCATCCTTCCTTGGTTAAAATGTGCTCCATCAACCCCTTTTGACGCCTTTTTGTGGAGGAGCATTTAATGCATCGTGATTAAAAACGCTGAATGACCATCTCGTGGTAACGTGGATTCCTTCTATCGGGTCGTGGATTGCAGGTTCATCAAGATTTTCTGTACGTGGGTCAGAGCAAATTCTCGCTCTGAATTGATCGGCTCATCCAGTGGTTCTTCCATGTCATAATCATACTTCATCTTCCACAATCATATTATGTAAGATGATGCATTTCATCATGATGCTTCGCAACGCCTCATCATCAAACAAGAGCAAACTCTTCATCAATACCCCAACGTAGCCGAGGATACCCAAAACACCCTCTCCACGTCCTTCCTGATATTCTTCTTACTGCTGCAAAATACTTTTGCTTATGTGAGTGTGGGGATTTATGCTTTTTGACGGGGCGTGTTCCACCTCTGGAGCAAATTGGCTACCTAGGTAAGACGCTCCCGAGTAAACTCGTTGATTTCATAGTGATTCAGGCTTACTCTCCTCTAACAAGTCGCTGGGAAAACAGGGGATTGACCAAGAACGTTAAGGTCATTTTTAGCTCCTGCACAATTAAAGAATGCATGCTAAATCCATGTATCAAATGATGCAACCGTTTCCAAAATAATACTCTTCGCATCTTTTCGATTCCCCGTAAGCTCATTGGGTTATATGTACCGGGCAATTTTTCCAATCGCCAATGCATACACCAATATCTCCAATCATGCCAGGAAATCCTCGATCTCACCTTTCTCTCAAGAAGCCTTTCGGTGTCAAATGCATGGTCGACGGCTGGGTAATTCGCTTGTGAGCATAGCCTCATCAGCCGAGTTAACCTACCGGGTGGCCTCAAACACAAAGTGGATTCCTGCCATCCCACATATCTCATCAACCGAGTCTGGCGATGCACCATAAGCAAGCATCCCAAGGTCGCCGTAATTTTTGCTCACTGGGGAAGACCCATAACATTAAGTGTGTGGTCCCTCCAGACAGCCAATTATCATGGTTGCAAATAGCAACTATGATTTGCCGAATAAAAGTGGTCGATTCTAAATCTTGTTCAAAATAACCTTCTGGGTATAAAGAATTGGAGCTAAAGTAATCTTCTAAGAGAGATTCTCACCTCGATCTCCCTCTTCTGCTAATGTCTGGCTCACGACCTGCTCAGAACCACTTGCTTGTTGGTCGCTTGCATCAATTGCCGTGAACCGCTGAATCATGTCATTGCATTGATTTCCTCTCGGGCTTTCTAAGTCAGTCTTGTTGCATTCTTCGCTCGCATCTTCTCATGGTTCTTCTCGCCTCGTCAGAATCGGCCATGTTCTTCTTCATCATCACTAACCTCCAGCTAGATATTTTGAAAGAAATACGCATTTTGCCTGAGCTGGGAGTAGCAATAGATTGGTGTGAAAAATCAGGCTCATGGTTTTTATTGAGAAATTTGAGGTGCAAATTGCTCGGTGGATATTTATGGCCAACCAAAACAAAAAAAAATTGTTTGTGGATATCGGCTGGCCAACCAAAAAAAAAATTTTGTCTGGTGGGATATTTATGGCCAACCAAAAAAAAAAAATTTTAAGTGGAAATTGCCTGCGGCATATTTAAGGCCAACCAAAAAAATAATATATATTTTCAATTGAAATTGCCCTGGATATTTAAGGCAAAAAAAAAAAATCCTTGTTTCCTTGCCCTTGCCCTCCACTCTAATCCAGGTGGAGTTGCCCAAAGGCAAGCACTGCTCAATGGCGGCACCACCGCCCGTCTCTGCCCTCCACCAACCGGTGGAAATGCCCTAAGTCCCTCCCGACCTCGTAAGGCTGACCGCAGAATTTAACCTAACCTGCCCTTTTAAAATAAAAATAAATAAAAAATAAGGTAACTCATATAGATGTATGAACACAAAATTTGCAAACATTGAATCGATACATCCCCGAATCTTGATGTACATGTGGACACCCAAAAGTCGAGGCCGGCCGACACCACGTGGGGTCAAATAAAGCCATTTGAAGAATTCCTATAGCTAATTCTAAGCAAATCAATTAAAAGAAGGTCGAGGCAATGAAAGTTAGTGCGAAAAAATATTAAAATAATAATCGGTTGTACAAGGTACCTGATACATCGAATAATTACAAGTACCAAGAAATCTTACATTTGTCATACCACCTGCCTCGACGCTGGCTACCCAAGCCACTTATCTTGAAGTATGAAACAAGTGCGAGCAATATAAATAATTATTTTGTAAAACCTTTCCTTTTGAAAGTAATAACCCCTCGCAAAACAAGTAATAGTTTTAAAACCTGGAAACATACTACAAAGAGTAGGTGGAAAAAATAATGGGCACGGAAATGTACTACCATTCAAAACTAAGTAAGCCACAAATTAGTAAAATACTTACTAGAAACCGTATTAATAAGATCAGTACGTGAAAACCCGTAAACAAGAGGAAGCCTCAGGCATCAGTGAAATCCAATAAAAAACACAATATAAAACAATAAGGTATACGTTAGGTATGACAGTATTAATAACAGTTCATACAGCAGGTATTCCCCACAAGGAACAGTCAGCGAATACTTGGTACGCCATGTACTACAATCACGTGAGCTAGCTAAGCCCATCACAACGAGTTCGAGTCGCCAAGGCAACTCTAGAACAAGTCGGGCACTCACGCATGGATCCGCAAAGTGAAATGCGGTTTCATATGTGTGGAACATCCACGTGAATCTGTCCTCGCCCCTGACAAGACTACCCGGCTAATCACAGGTAAGCACCTGACCGAGCGGTAAAAACATACCACTTTAATATTTCTAAATAAAATAAGGTAGTAATTTCCTTTCTAAAATATACTATATAGTTGTATTTTGATTTTTCTAATTCGTATATATTTGTAATCTTTTTTTTTTCTTGCATCATGATTCGACATATATACTAATTATTCTCACTAATATTACAATATTCATTTATCTCATTCCACTTCAAACTAATATAGGTTATAAATTTTGTCAAGTAGTTTAGTAGCGAGCTTGTAACTAGTTAACTTTAAAAATGACGTGGTTAAGTAGATAAACTGGGAGGCGACTGCACCTGTGGAGCATACCTAACTGGCCATGGATATGTAAAGAATAATAAAGATGATATGTTAAGTTCTAGGTAATTGGTTATCTTCATTCAGACATAAATTTCTTCATTATATAATGTAGTGTTATACAATATTTGCATACACATAAACAAAATTTATTCTAAAAATTAAATAAGACTTCTCTTAAAATATACATAACATAATTACATAATCTATTCAACTTCAAATGACGATCATGTTCAAGTAAGTATCTGGCCTGCCCCACTGCAAATTAATTAACCATTCAACAGCTTCGTATCTATCAATAGAGTACGTACCACTCAAGATTTTTCCTTACATAACAGACTTTATAAATTAGTTTAGCGTTGTGCAATAAGCTACAACTTAGTATACAACTTGTTTCATATACTTCACTCACTTCATTCATTTGATAATTATTCTATACTCTCTTTTTAACCTACCAGCCGTTACGAGCAGGGCCAGTGGTACCCAATTGCAAGGGCAATTGCCACAATTGCCCTATCAACCCAAAAAACCTCTCCAACGGGCCATTTTGCAAAGGGCAAGAGGTGGGCCCAACCATGCCCAACCTCAAGCCCAAGCAATTTGTGCCTGAGCTGGTGCTAGCGGACTTGCTGATGTCAGCGTGACGTCAGCGGCTATTTTAATCAGGCATGTGCACAACACGTGCGAGTGGGGGAGCGTGGCCGACAGAAAACTGTCGGTGGGACCCACGCGTGTCGGTGACGCCAGCGAGAGCCAACGGCTCTATGACGTGGCACGCTGCTGGCCGTTGGATTTCCAACGGCTCGTTAATCTGGACCGTTGGATTTCCAACGGTAAAAAAAAAAATCTTACCGTTGGCCACGTGGCACAATCTGGTGCGTTGGATTAATTTTTTTTAAATGGACGGCCAGGATTAATCTGATCGTTAACAATTAATTTTTTTATTTTTTATAAATACCCCCAATCATCTTCTTCATTCCTCACACTAAAACTCAATTTTTTTTTCCTACATCAACTATATTTCTTTTTCACCTTCCAAATCCTTGTTTTACAAAAAAAAAAAATATGAGTGAGAAGGCAAATTGGTCGATCGCCGAAGATATTGCATTACTGGAGGCTTGGGTGCGTGTGACTCATGACCCGATCAACGGAAATGAGATAAGGGTTGACAAAATGTGGAAGAAGATTCATGCATTTTTCGTGGAGAAGATGCAAGGCACGCCCCGGATCGAGCAATCTATGTCCAGTAGGTACTGACATTTACATAAAGAATTGAAATCTTGGAAAGAAGCCATCACAAAAGCGGAAACCCTATATCGAAGTGGCGATAATCGAGCCAATGAGGTAATTGCAATGTATTATGTTGTTTAACAATTCTTTAAGCTAATTAAAAATAAGCATTTAAATATGTAATTTATTATATCTTTTCACGTACAATGTTTTCAGGAACTATAAGCACAAATATGGTTCAATCATGCTAACAAGAACAGATCATTCACAAGGCACGAGTTATGGGACCTTGTCAAGCATACTCCGAAATACAAAATTGTGCATGGTGGTCCAGAAGTTGTCTTAAATAAGACTCCCTTACACGAATCAACTACGCAAGAATCGCCGTTGGAGGAAGCGTCGGGGACCCCAAGTGAACCGGTACCACCGACCGAAGCAACCCAGAGGCCTATTGGTAGGAAAGTTGCTAAGAAAAGAGCCGCAAAAGGTAGTTCTTTGAATAATGAATATTAAAAAATAGTTGAAGAATTTGCTCGGCAACATGCACTGAATCGGGAGCACGAACGGCAAGTGCTTGAGTTAAACAGGGCTAGAGATGAAGCAAATGCAACAGAAAGGGAGTTGAAAAGGCAAGAAAGACAAGAGGAGTTGGATCGGGAAATCATGTCCCGACGCCCCGAGCAAATGACTCCTAATTCAAAACGTTTTTGGACAAAACAACGAGATGCCGTCATGAGAAGACATTTTCCCGAGCAAGACGAGGAAGTCCCATACGTTTCAAGGGATGACGGACCTAGCACCACCAATTGGATTCCAAGGGATGACGAATAATGTTTTTTTTTAAAAATTAATTATTGTTGTTTATTTTTAATTAATTATTATGTTGTAATGCTATTGTTTGCTTTGTTTATTTATTTTTAATTATGGTTTTCTTTATTTATTTTTAATAAATTATTTGAATTAGACAATCGTTTTATTTTCAACGAACAAACTTCCAAAGTTCACACTTACGAAGTTCAAAGTTAAACAAAGTCCACACTTAAGGCCAACAAAGCATAAAAAAAAATATTTTTCCTTGCCCTTGCCCTTGCTCAACGGGTGGAGTTGCACAAAGGCAAATACTGTTTTCGAATGGCAATCACTTGCCCTTGCTCTCCATAAGAGCAATTCCACCCATAGCCCAATTGCAAGGGCAATTGGGGCCAATTGCTCTACCAAGCTCAAATCAGTCCTCCAGCGGGCCAAATCTGCAAGGGCAAGAGGTGGGCCCAACCAAGCCCTACCTCAAGCCCGAGCGATTTTCGCCCGAGCAGCTGCCCACAGGCGCTGACGTCAGCGTGATGTCAGCGACCTTTTTTTTTTTTTTTTAAATTTTTTTATAAATACCCCCAATCATCTTCTTCATTCCTCAATATTTTTTATACCCCCAATCACATTACAACTCAATATTTTTGCTTCTATATCAACTATATATTTGTTTTTCACCTTTCAAATCCTTATTTTACAAAAAATAAAAATTTATTTTTTAAAAGATAATAACAAATTTGTTGGTGGTGGAGTGTGTCGGTGGGATAGTTAAGGCCGTCAGATAAAAAAAAAAATTTTTTTAGGTGGAAATTGTCGATGGGATATTTAAGTCCAACCAAACCAAAAAAAAAAAATCCTTGCCCTTGCCTTCCACGAACGGGTGGAGTTGCACAAAGGCAAGCATTGTTCACGGAGGGCAATCACTGCCCTTGCCCTAAACGGGTGGAAGTGCTCTTACACGCAATGTGCACTATTCACAAAATTTAAACAAAAAATAAAAAATTTCGACAAACTTTTAGCACAAGCACAACACGAACTTTTCTTTCCAAAATTAGAAGAGATAAATTTCCAAATCCCCTACTCAATGATAAAGAAAATAAATAAATAAATAATAAAACATCCCTGGGGATAGGATCACTTTTGCTTGGAAAAAAAGCAAAGCTTTTGTTATTTTGTTGTTGTTTGTTCTAAAAAAGCAAAGCAAATTACTTTTACTTTTTACTAATTCAGTAATTTGTCACTTAATTCCTCTCCACCGCCTTAAAGCACTTTTATTACCTTTCCCTAAACCCATTTCATCTCCTACCTTCCACTTCTTCCGACCCCAAACACTCCTCCTTCTTCTTCCCCCCGCTCTCTCTCTCTCTCTCTCTCTCTCTCTCTCTCTCTGATGCACTGAGCCTCGCAACGCCTCATCATCAAACAAGCGAGCAGCTCCTCTAACAATACCCCAACGAGCTTGGAGGATACCAAAACACCTCTCCACGTCCTTCCTATACCCTTCTTGCATTGCTGCAAAATACTTTTGCTTATGTGAGTGTGGATTTGGAGCAGTTTTGACGAAGGTGTTCCACCTCGGATAAATTCCGTCAGCTAGGTAGTACGCTCCTGAGTAAACTCTGTTGTTGATTTCATAGGTGATTTGTGGCGACTCTCCTCTTAACAAGTCGTTGAAAACAGGGGATTGACCAAGAACGTTAAGGTCATTTTGAGCTCCTGGTACACCAAAGAATGCATGCCAAATCCATGTATCAAATGATGCAACCGTCTCCAAAATAATACTCTTCGTACCTTTTCGATTCCCGTAAGCTCATTGCCATGCAGTTGGGCAATTTTTCCACTGCCAATGCATACAGTCAATACTTCCAATCATGCCAGGAAATCCTCGTATCTCACCTTTCTGAAGAAGCCTTTGGAGGTCAGCTGGGGTGGGTCGACGAAGGTACTCCGCGGTGTATAGCTCCTCGATTGCTGAGCAGAACCTACCAAGGGCCTCAAACACAGTGGACTTTGCCATCCTACATATCTCATCAACCGAGTCTGCGGATGCACCATAAGCAAGCATCCGCAAGGCCGCCGTAATTTTTTGCTCAGGAAGAAGACCCATAACATTGGCAGTGTCCCTCTTTTGCACAAAATAATTATCATGGTTGCAAATAGCAACCATGATTTTGTTGAACAAAAGTGGTCGCATTCTAAATCTTGTTCGAAAATAACCTTCTGGGTATAAAGAATTGGAGCTAAAGTAATCTTCTAAGAGATTCTCACCTCGATCTCCCCTCTTTCGGTTAATGTTGGGTCGACGACCGGGTCGTGAACCACTTGCTTGTTGGTTGCTTGCATCAATTGCTGCAACCGCTTGAATCATGCTGCTGTGTAATTGATTTCTCTGCCTTCGGAAGCGGTCTTGTTGCATTCTTCGTTCTGCATCTTCTCGCTCTTGTTCTTCTCGCTCCTGTTGTAATCGCTCATGTTCTTCTTCATCACTGTCTTCGAACCTCCTCCAGTTAGACATTTTTGAAAGAAATATGATTTGAGCTGAGTGGGGAGTATGCAATAGATTGGTGTGAAAAATTGTGGGGGGTTTGAAGGGTTTTTATTGAGAAATTTGAGGTGCAAATTGTCGGTGGGATATTTATGGCCAACCAAAACAAAAAAAAAAAATTGTCGGTGGGATATTTATGGCCAACCAAAAAAAAAAAAATTTTGTCGGTGGGATATTTATGGCCAACCAAAAAAAAAAATTTTAAGTGGAAATTGTCGGTGGCATATTTAAGGCCAACCAAAAAAAATAATATATATTTTCAATTGGAAATTGTCGGTGGGATATTTAAGGCAAAAAAAAAAAAAAAATCCTTGCCCTTGCCCTTGCCCTCCACGAACGGGTGGAGTTGCCCAAAGGCAAGCACTGTTCACGAAGGGCAATCACTGCCCTTGCCCTTGCCCTCCACCAACGGGTGGAAATGCTCTAAGTCCTCCCGGACCTCAGAAGGGCGGACTGCAGTAATTTAACCACCAACTGGCCCTTTTTAAATAAAAATAAATAAAAAAAATAAGGTAACTGTTATAGATGTATGAACACAAAATTTGCAAACATTGAAACTGACACATCCCGACCCGGATGTACAGGTGGACACCCAAAAGTCGAGTGTGCTGGCCGACACCACGTGGGGTCACGAAAGCCATTTAGAAGAATTTATGAAATAATTTAAGCAAATTGAATTAAAAGAAGGTCAGAGTGCACGAAAGTGTGCAGGCGAAAAAAAATATTAAAATAATAACTGGTTGTACAAGGTACGGGATACTGAATAATTACAAGTACCAAGAAATTCCTACATTTGTCATACCACTGCGTCTCGACGTGGACAGCTCCAAGCCACTTATCTTGGAAGGGCGCAAAACAGAAGGGTGAGTGGGCCATAAATAATTATTTTGTAAAACCTTTCCTTTTTGAAAGTAATAACCCCTCGCCGTCAAAACAAGTAATAGTTTCGGAAAACCTTTCTGGAAAACATACTACAGTAGTAGGTGGAAAAATAATGTAAGTACGGAAATGTACTTACCGTCCAAAACGGGCAGAAAGCCACAGCTTAGTAAAAATACTTTACTAGAAAATCCGTAATAATAAGATAGTACGTGAAACCCGTAAAACAGTAGAAGCCTCTGTGGCATCAGTGAAATCCAATAAAAAAATCACAATATAAAACAATAGGGTATACGCTCGTTAGGTATGACAGACACACGAGTTCATACAGAGGTATTCTGTCATGAACAGGCTGGGTGTATGAATAATGGTACGCTCATGTACTACAATCACGTGAAGCTAGCGCTAAGCCCATCACAACGAGTTCGAGTCGCCAAGGCAACCTAGAACAAGCTGGCACCTACGATGGATCCAAAGTGAGCGTGTCGGTGCGTGTGAACATCCACGTGAATCTGGTCCTGGCCCCGGACAGTACTACTGACACCGTGTAAGCATTCCTAATTGAGCGTGTAAAAACATACCACGGAATATTTCTAAATAAAATAAGGTGGGGTAATTTCCTTTCTAAAATATACTATATAGTTGTATTTTGATTTTTCAATTCGTACATATTTGTAATCTTTTTTTTTTCTTGCATCATGATTTGGACATATATACTACCTTTATTCTCACTAATATTACAATATTCATTTATCTCATTCCACTTCAAACTAATAATAGGTTATAACTTTATTTGGCGAGTTTAGTAGTGTGAGCTTGTAACTAAGCAGAACTTTAAAAATGATGTGTTAAGTAGATAAATTGAGTGCGACCGTAGACCTAGGAGCATACCCAATCTGCCATGGATAGGTAAAGAATAATAAAGATGATATGTTAAGTTCTAGGTAATTGGTTATTCTTCATTCAGATTACAAATTTCCCTTTCATTATATAATGGTAGTGTTATACAATACTTGCATACACATAAACAAAATTTATTCAAAAATTAAATAGTACTTCTTAAAATATACATAACACAATTACATAACGGGTCCAACTTCA
>CM031082.1:5143087-5191260 GCA_018257905.1 Gillenia trifoliata
GTATTTTAAAGTTTGGGACAGATTGGTGGTTGGGTAGGGGCCCAATTGTCTGCAGGCCCACGTGGGCTTATCCCTAAAGATCTGGGATCTTTGTCCCTGTTTTGTCTCGGCCTCCCCCTGCTCTCTGTCTCTGCAACTCGACACACACACACACACACAAATTTCTTTGGACACCCCGTGCCCAAATCACGTCCCCCTGAGCCATTTCTTCGACCAGAGATGGTCACTACCATCTTCATCATCTCTGTCGAACCCAAATGTCAGGCCTTGAACCCAGCAACCCAGGAAACCCATTCCCAGAAATCTGGAAAATTCTCACCGTCGAAGTCGATCTTGGCCGACTTCGAAATGGACATTTTGGAGCTCGAGGGAGCTCAATTTCATCACCAAATCATCTTTGGAGACCTTGGGAACCCAACCCAAGGTCTGGAAGTCGAATTGGCATCGAGAACAGAGGAACTCATTTTTGGCCGATTCTTCCTCCTCAATTTCAGGCCACTTCTGGGCAGTTTTTGGTCCCCAAAATGGTACAATCTTGTTCTCCTCATCTCTAGCTTCATTTTGGTACTTGAATCGTCCAATTTGGACTTAAAACGAAGAAGTTCTGAAGTTTTACCCAGAATCCGGCCACTTTTTCCAGATTCCGGCGACGGCGACGGCGCTGGCGCCGGCGACCGGAATTCTGGCAGAGATGATCGGTGCTGACGTCATCAGACCGGTTCAGACCGGCCTTGATGACGTCAGCAGTGACGTCAACAGCTTAAACCGGCTTGAGTCGAGCCGAGTTGACCGGCTTGAGCCGAGCCGAGTTGACCGGCTTGAGCCGAGCCGAGTTGACCGGCCGACCGGCTCAATTGACCAGCTCGCGCGTGAGCCGCGCGTGGAGCCATAGGCTCCGATCTTCAAGCCGCGCGTGAGGGCGCGTGGGAGGTCCAAATTCAATTCTGTTTTCACGGGGCGACTCGTGACGACGTGTACTACCTCGGGGTAGTACGCACGATAATTTTTGAGGTGTTTTGGATCTCCAAATTGAGAAAGCAAGGGATAGGTTTAATTAATTCGTTAATTCGTTACCTTTATGAGTTTAATCATTGTACCGGTGATATCTCATATAGGTGGGGCCTATCTAGAGGACTACCGGGGCTACCCAGGACGGGGTACTTCGACCTGGCTACCTACAGGTGAGTGAGTGGGTCTTTGTTTGATAAATGTGTATATATACGTATGGTTTTTCAACGCTTTCTTTAACTGTTAGCGTAGTTGCATATCATTACGTTTGTTGGAGGTAGAACATTCGTATTATATTGCCATGCATGTTTTCTTACTGTTGCTCATCAGTAGATGTATACACCCCATGTATTAGTACTCAGTCTTGTGGCCAGGACTAGTCTTGACGTTTGGAGTAGTCACTATCAGTACCGCTACGCAGCTTTGGATCCATTGTAGGTACTAGCCTGTTCTAGGTTGCACTAGGCAACTCGAGCTTGTGTGACTGCACTTTGTGCACCAGCGCTTAGCGTTAGACTCGCGTCATTGTAGTACATCAGCGTATTACTTGTATACCTAGCTTGTTCCTTGTGGTTTAGCCACTTGGGCATGTGTGTTTACATATGGGTGAGCAAATGTCAGTAAATGATTTATCGGGGAGTACCCGAATGTTTTCATGATAGCATTTTGAGGTTCGTGCCTACGGGCATGACGTATTTTCTCAAACTATACTTGTTTTCAAACGAGGGGTTACTAGACTTTTGAAAACAACGGTTTTATCAAACTTTGCTTTTTGACCCACTCACCGTTTTATGTTTTGCGCTCCTCCAGGTTAGTTGGCTGGGAGCTTGCGACATCGATGGGGCGGTGGTATGACAATGTAGGGATTTTCTACGTTTGTAGTAACTTTGTATCCCTTACTCTACTCGCAGTGTATTCTAAAAATTCTTTCGCACTCTGTTCTTACTATTCAATATTTTTCTTACTATTCATTCTCAAAATTTTCTATTTGGCTTTCGTCACGCTAACGCGTGTCGGCCATCACCTTCCGACTCCTGGCTCTTCCGGGATCGGGATGTGACAAATATATGTGGAAGGAAATCAAATGAAAATGTTAGATATAAATGCTTTTATACCCTTTTCATTGTGGTAAAATCTAAAATTTAAATTGAAAAACTAGCATCTAAAAATTATAAGAATCATATTATCTATAGAAATTACAGCGCCTTGAAAGTGGTTAAATTCTACATTAAAGTGACTCACATTGTTCTCATGAGTCTTGACCAATGTTTTGTGGACCACTTTGCCTTTACTTTTAAATTTGCTAAACATGACATATGTAGAGACTCACTATTTTGTGACGTATAAGTGAGTGCATCTTTGCTCACCATCATATTGATTGCCGTTAGATTAATTTAATTTAATTAATTTAAGACAAAAATTTAAAAATTTAAATTAATTTAACAGTAATTAATAGAGATTGAGCATCACCTTTATTTTAGCAAGCGAGTAAAAATGCACTCCGGATAAGTGCGATGCGTAAAAACATAATAATAAAAATAGGCAAATATTCAAGTGGTATTTGGCATTTGCACACACGTGATAGGGCTTTCTTTATTGGTTTGCTAAGATTGAGCTTTCTTTATTAAATTCAGGCTCTTTTTCGGCTTCTTGAAAATAATATGTGTTGACCTGAAAGAGAGAAAAAATGTCATTGCCTGTCGGCTTAGGCTTAAAGTTGGACCCGAAAGAATAGACCTGCGATTCTACGATAGAACAGTGAATCGAAATTAACAAATTGCTTAGTTGTGATTCAATCCAAATCAACGGCTCAAATCCCTATCTATTAGTTCCTATCTTATTTTAGTTATTTTTTGTTATCAAAATATTTTGGCAAATTAAGCTCAGAGGACATTTATGACTAGCTATCATGTGATTTAGCCAGAACAATCTTTACTCATAATGTAAATATATTGTTATATTTAAAAATTTATTATTTAGAATTGTTTTATCTACACACTTTTTTTTTACTTCCCACACATATTTTTCAACTCCGGCCGTCGGATCAAGTAAATTGAAGATTATATAAAGTCAGAAATTAACAAAATGTGTGTGAGAAGTAAAAAAGAGTGTGTGGATGGCACAACCCTTTATTTAAGAGGGTATTGAATTGCTAAAAATAAAAGAGAAATTTTATTTGAACCCATATAACATCTCTATACACCCAACTCAAACTTTAAATGTAAATTGTCTTTATTACCCTATTGCATAATTACCATCAAGTACAAGATGAAATTAACAATAAAAATAAGATTTATCAATAAACACACACCAAATAATCAAACACTTACCATCACGTAATCTTTTTCCTACGTTCTTTTTGACAGATGGATGGTGATTTTGAAGTTTGGTTCCTCCAACTAAGGTATGAATCAATTTATGCAAGTTTTTTTTGTTTGATTTCAATTATTTTATGAAGCCAAAGCAAAAATCCAGTCGATTCAAGATGCTCTATTGCACTTGCTTTAATCAATGTCCCATAGTTGGATTTTTATTTTCTAAATGGAATATTGCACATTGCGCAACCTTATGATAGTTTATGGCAACCATAGTCTATTGGATGAAATGACATTATTTTCCACATTGCGAAAAAGATGATATTGCAAAAAATTCCCAAGAGATGCCTTGAATGAGTTGCAAAACATTGATTTTGAGTTTTTATTTTCTAAATGGGTGTAAAGATAAATTTGTATATTGAATTGAGTTTGCGAGGATAGTTTAAGAAGTAAATTTGGATTTAAAGAGATATTAATAGTTTAATTAAAAATAATATGAGTGTAGATAGTAAGTTAGGTATAAAAAGATTTTATTTTTCTATTTTTTAAAAAGGGACTAGCTGGTGGCTAAGCCACAGCAGTCCATCTTTCCGAAGGCCAAAAAAACTCACAGAAACATTTCAACCTCTCATAACTTTTTTAGATACATAAAAATTGTGTGTATAGCTTTAACACACACATATATGTGTCTATTTGTCAATGGCCACAGCGCAGACAGAGATTCTACATTTGTGTGATTGCAAGCCATCTCTACTGGTGAAACCACACAATAACTAGGATCCGTGTGAATATAAGAGTGGGACCGGACCGGCCTACTGCAGATGGGCTTGAAGTCTGACATTCAAGCAGACACAAACTTTCGTGTGAACTTTGAAGGCAAAAATTAAAATTAAAAAAATAATAATTGTTGTAGATAATTTATAACATGTGTTAAATGTGATTGTGTAAATCCTAGGTAGATATGGATTAGGCTATTCCGTTCTGTAAGGGATTAGTATCCTATTGTACTTGTACTTCTATTACTATAAATAAAGGCACCTGGTATGTGGAATATATGAATTACATATTCCACATACACTACAGTTTCACCAAATTCTCTCTATTCTTCTCTTGCCGCACCCTTCACTAAAAACTGTCCACAACAATAATAAAGCAATAACCCAGATCTATGCTGGGTGCATTTAAAAATTAATATGTTTACTACCAAGAACATTTTCCAGATCTTGAATACACCTATTAGTGAACTAAACTTGAAATCAAAACAAAATCTTGCAAAAATATCAGTGTTAGTTTTCTATTATTCTCATCAATCATCATACACACAGTGGCACAAAAAAATCCTCAAGGGACACCACTAAAGTAGAAAAGAAGAAGAATCAAGGCTGAGATGAAGACCGGTTTGCTCAAGGCTGTTCCGCAATCCACTAGATAATAAACAAATTAGACTGAAAACTAAACCAAATTAAAATAGACATTAAAAAATAGAAAATCTGGAAAAATTAAAATTTTCAAATTCTTGTGTGGCTACCTTGATGCATGTGTAGATCTGGTACATTGTGAAGCTTTCATCCTTCTTTGTCTCTGTCAGAGTAAAAGAAAAACCAAACACAAAAACCATTGAAAGAAATAATCAAAAAACTTTGTTGAAGTGTAAAATATGAAATTAAAACAACACTCATGAAAGCCCAGAAAACAATATTCAAACCATACCATACCTGTTAGAAGACTTCACCTTCATTGATGAGTGATGCCTTTTTCCCTCTTAATTATGTTCCAATCTTCATCCCAAGTCGACGTCCCCTTGTTCCTGCTCCCACCGGACCCAGATCGTCAGTTCATCTTCTGCGCCCGCTACAACCCGCTTGAATCCAGTCCAAATTTGACGATCAGATCATCAGTTCGTCTTCCACTCCTCTCAGCCGCTCATAGTAAACCCCTTTTTTTTAGCATTTCCTATTTTCTGATTTGTAATTTAATTAGATTTTTATTAGTAGTTTAATTTAGAGTTTAATTTGTTAATACAAATTAGAACATGTTTCTAATAAAAGCACTTTTAACGGAAACTCTTCTGAGCATAACTGCTTCTTACATAAACGATCTCAGATAGGCCCTAGTACACATCTCTATTCTCAAGATTTAATAGCACACAGATCATTAGCACTCTTCAAGATTGAATCATTGGGGTCTATCTTTACAGTGTTTAATGGTAAATCTATCTTTAAAATGTTGGCCATATGTAAGAAGGATTTATTGAATGGCTGTTTTGTCAGCCGGTATAGATGCCGTACAAAAGAACTGGTCTTCAATTTGGTGGGACTAACATGATGTGTGATGAATACTGTATCTATCTTTTCTTTCCAGTTTAAGGTTCTTGACAAATCTCATTTAATCTCCAACTTGCAAAGATGATGCTTTTAACTGCAATGTGCATGTACTTTCATGTAGTTGCGTCCTGTACCTTAATGCTCTCATGACCTATCTCCCACTCCAAAATCATGCTTGGAATGTCACGACTTTATGTCTGATAGAAAAAGGGAGAGAAGTCCTCAAATTCACCAAAATCTGTGTAGTCTCTGCTATCATTTCTATCAATTCTATAGGCTCCCAAATATTGCCATGCATTTGTCATTGAAGATCTCTATTTTTCACAGATAAGTTTAAGTCCCATTTGCAAATTTGCTACCAAGATGGTAAAAGATTTTTAGAGAACTTTATGTCCCATCTACAACAATTGGATTAAGGATCAGGAGAAAATGTAACTGAGAGGAAGTAATTAATGTTTTGTAACAGAATTGGAGTCCTTTTCAACTGGTGTAGGAAGCAAATCGAAGCAGTGCACTAAATTTTTCTGGTTCAAATCTTTCTCATCTAAGTAGATATCATGAAATTTATCTTATCCGTTTTAAGGTAGTTAAAAAGCTTTTATAAAATTTCAACTTACAATTGTTACCAAATGAAATCATATAACTGCACTGATGAACTGGGAGTTCATAGTTGTTGTACAGGTACACACTTCGTTTTGGTTTAATGAAGTTGACAAATTTCATGTAACATAAAACTGGTTTGTTTATGAACTTCATGGATAAGTATTCACTAGACCAAACTTGGCCTCACACCAAATTTGCAAAATTTACACCACCTGAGCCTTGATTGTGCAACTACAAGTTTATGTTATCTTTTTCATTGTCAGTTCGCATTCAAGTTCAAAAGGGAAAATAATACGGCATTTAAGGCTAACAGTGTGATGGGAGCAACTGGTTTGATTGCCCCATAAGACCTGCAGCTTCAGTTAGGTTTAAACACTTTGGCGTTCGATTGTAAGTTCCTTTTTGTGAACTAAGTCCATCAGTTCCTTTCATTAATTATTGCATGCTACTTTTTTCTATATAAGATCTCTGTTATCATTATCCCCACTGTCCTTCTTTCAGCCGGCCCTAACTTCCTTCTTTTATAGTTAATCCTCTGAATCGGAAATCGGATCGACAACAAGTAACATGCTTTATCTGGGTTCAATTCCTTGATTCCTAACCTATTGGATTAATTCCTTCGATGCTTGCTCGGGGCGGGGTCGACTCAATATCGAGAGACTCACCCACCGAGGACTTTATCGCACCCTTATGTCTCCATCTCTCGAGTCGAGCTCAATCTCTGGTGGGTATTACAAACTCTTTTGTATGTAAATAGTATGTACATCAAGTATTATCTTTTGTATGTAAATAATACTATATACAAAATTTTTCATATGGTTTTCAATCCCGGCATCCCTTTCTAGTAAAGAGATAACGTGGAGATATGTCACATCGCTCAAGAAAAATTTAAATAGTTTTTAAAATATGAATTGTTTTTATTGAATGAAAATGTGAAATCTTGTAGTATATTATTATTAAATACAACTTCTAACAAAACAAAGGACTATAAAATAAAAAATGAATATAATATACCTTGGCTAAAATCAGTACATACGCTTATCCAACAGCTGTATGTGGCTTTCAACCATTCCCACATATGTTTGTCTGAAAGCTACACAATAGTAGTTGATTTCTGACAAGGAGGCTACATACACACAGACGTTTTGTGTTTAATGTTTATTACACACACTTAATTCTAAACGTGACGATTTTTCTATATATTGTGATGTATAATATTTGTGTCTAACAAATCTGTGTGGAAAGGGCATTTTTCTAGTAGTGTTCATTAAATAATTTTATTTGGTATGTGCGTGCGAAGACACTTTTTTGTGCTTGCCGTTGAATGCTTTTAAACTTCGACTTAGGATATTCTTTTATTTTTGACATATGTTCATGTTGCATGATATTGGGCACATTCAACCAAACCAGTCCTAGATGAGGCCACATTCGAGTAAGAATACACTAAGGACACGTTTACTAATTTGTAATTAAAATGAGAGTAATTGAATTGAGGAGGAATCATAATCAAATTTCTGTCAAAACTGTTTGCTATAATGTTCTGGAATCAGTGTTGGAATGATATAAATTGTTTACTAATCCCCTTGAATCGGAATGAAACAAAATATGATTACTAAAATTGACACACCCCGACCCGAATATCCAGGTGGACACCGGATATCGAGGCGTGCTGATCGACCACTCCGTAGGAGTCACGAAGTCATAAGAAGATTAAATAAGGAATTAGAAATGATAAGCGAGATTAAATCAGAGTTTAACGAAAATACAGAAGTGTAATGTGGGTAGAACCCATTATTACATAGTGTCAGAGCTAGGTGCAGTAAAGGAAAATTATTCCCATCCAGTAGGATGGATATAGCACACAACAAAAAGGAAATTAACATACACTGAAGAGATAAATAAAGCTACCAGCAGCTGCCACCACCGAATCGTCGCCAACTAAAGTCTAAGTCCTGGAGGGGCGAAAAACAAGGGTGAGTGGGCCAATATCTATTTTTAAATAAAACGTTTCCAAAACCTTGGTATAACCCCTCACTGTAAAACCCGTAGATTTAAATAAAGTATTTAATACTAACATAAGTCTCTAACACAAGTAAACGGGCCAACGCCCACAAGGATACGGGTATAAAGCATTTATCATAGTGAAAATCAACATTACTTATCACATGGAAATATGCACACGAGTCATATAGAAAGTAGCTACATGACAGGCTGGGTGTTTAATATATTACGCTCTAGCACTACATGCACGTGAAGCTGGCACAAAATGTGCGTCACAACGAGTCTAGTCGCCGAGGCGACATAGACAGGCTGGCACCTACAATGGATCCAAGGTGAGCGTGTCGGTGCGTGTGAACATACACGTGAAGCTGGTCCTGGCCCGGACAGTGCTAACACCGTGCATCATGTGAAATAAGTAATACAGTCAAAATCGTGTGTATGCATGCCAATAGTTTAACACAAATCTCAACATAAACCAAATTATAATCCCAAGGATCTATAAATAATTGTTATCATAAAATAAGACATTTATAAAAGTAGGCATGCCACACATATAGTTCAAAACACATTTAAACCTATTAATATAATAAGAAAAGGTTAAGTACTAGGCCCACTCACTGGTAGGTGGTCGGATCGTAGCCCCCGTAGCGTGCCTGAGCTCGTTGCTCCTTCGGATAGGTCTCACCTATATGAGAGTTTACTAAACTAATCACTAAACAAGCCTATTCCAAATAAAAGTAAGGAAAAAGACTTGAAATCGCCTTTGTTTGCTCGTTTCGGGGCTTAAAACAGTCGGGAAATGGGTTCACGCGCCACCACGCGCCGCCGCGGAGCTCCACGCGCCACCACGCGCCGCCACAAGGCGACACGCACCGGCACGCGCCGTCACGCGCTGTCACGCGTTCCCATGCGCTCGGACGCGCCCCCACGCGCGCACACGCTCACACGCGCACGCACGCGCGGCCACGCGCCTCACGCGCCGTTAAAGTGCCGTTAACTTTAACGGAATATTCCCTAACGGCGTTACGGAATATTCCGTTACCGTTAGAGAATATTCCTGACGCCGTTTAAAGTTTAACGGAATATACCTCGGGTATATTCTCGGTTCGGACCGGGTTGGACCGGGTTGGACCGGGGCTCGCTGACGTCACGGGTCAGTTTGCTGACGTCACGCCGCTGCAACTCCGGCAGCCGATCGCCGCCGCCGTCCGCCGCTCGCTGCCGCCGGTTTCTGGAAAAGTTGGCCGGAAATCTGGAAATTTTGTAACTTCGTCAAATCTTCACCAAAATTCATGATTTCAACGCCAAAATGAAGCTGGACACACATAGAGTTCGAATTTACCTAAACCTGGGCCAATAGATGGCCTGAGTTGGCCGGAAATGGCCTCGATGTTCAGGGCCAAAATTCAAACTTCGATGAAACTGGTGATTCAGTCACATGCAGGGCCTGGGTTCGATTCCCAGGGCCCCTAGAAGCCCAATGGTGATGATCTGAGGTTTGATTGAGGCTTGGATGGCCACGGTTGGCCGATTAGAGCTCGCCGGGAAAAATGGCCGAGTCTGGTTCCTTCGTCGTTCGTCGTTTTCTGAGTTCCAGAGTAACCCAGAGATGGTGAGGATGATGCTGGTAATCATAGGGATGGGATTGGACTGGTGTGAGGTCGAGGAATCGAAGATGGTGCCCTCACGGGTGTCCTAAGTAGTTTCTGGTTTTAGGTTCTCTCAGGTTCTGGACTCGTCGAGCTTGAGGGTGGTGACTCTCAGCAGTCCGAGGCTGATTGCAGAGAGGTTAGTAGTGGGAGAGATCGAAGGTTGGGTGTCCTAAACAATTTTTGGATTTGGGTGTCTTGCATGCAGGTTGCTGTGTGTAAATGTGGCTGGGGAAGAAGATGGCAGAATGGTGGAGTGAGGATGGCTGAGTGTAGTGCAGTGGAGTGCACTGAGTGCATGCAATTTAAAACCCAAGTAGTCAAACTTAGATTCCCACAAAACACAATTGCCCACTGCATGTCGACTTGCATGCAAAAAGAGTCTGAAGCTTAGTCTGAAAAGAAAGAAAAGAGAATGCAGGCCTCGTGCCTTGCAGAAACCATGGGCAGACCACGGTTTTGGAAATACTGCTCATGGCAAATTACCATTTTGCCCTTGATCGTAACTTGTCCGTTACAAGTCCGAATCAGGTCCCGTTCGCGTCAACGAGTTCGTAAGAAAGTGTACGTGTCAAAAGTATGTCAAAATTTTTGAAAATACCTCAATAGAAGGGACGTGATCCCGAATGATACATTATGCCACCAAGGGCATTTTGGTCATTTCACACCGTCGGAGAATAAAATATAATATAATTAGGGACGGGATGTAACAAAAATACCCCTATCTTAATGAATTGACAAATTCAAAACTTTATCAAACAAGTTCACTCATTGATATAAAAAACAATTTCACACTAATAAAACTTGATTCTTTTTTTTTTAAAGAGTAAACAACTCAACAAAAATAATTTTAATTATTACTCTTCCTGTAAAAAGGCATTGACACAAAAAAAAAAAAAAAAGAAAAAAAAACAAAGGCAACAAGAAAAAAAAAGGGTTATGGAACCTCCACGGTTCCAACACAACCCTCCTTACTCTCCTCCTTTGCATTTTTCAATTTGTTATTGCGATCAACCCCAACTGCCAACTCATTGCCACTCTCTCTCTCTCTGGCAGTAGAGAGGTGGTGCGGTGGTCTGCGTTGGTTAAGGGGTGGGGATGGATGTGCTTTGGGTGGTTGACTCGTGGGAGGCAGGAAGGGGCTGAAGGTTCAAGGGTAATTTCGAGAGAGAAGTTTGATTCCGGATGTTGGCTTTCTTCTGGAATTCAAATACCACCTCCAAGTCAGTATTTGGATTTCGGGAATATCAAGAATCTGAATACTAATTTTGGGTGGAGCCCACTAATATTTTCATTCCCAAAAGAACAAGGCTTGGCTGCTGATAATTCAGCAGCCACTCCTGCTTATACCCACTCCCATGTGAACACGTGTCCACGTTTTGATTTTTTTAATCAAAACTTGGACACGCGTCCACACGGAATTGGGTATTCAGCAGGAGCTCCTGCTGAAGCCAAGTTATTTTCTTCCCAAAATCTAGTAAACGCTGGAATTACATGGGGAAGAATCCGATTCCCTTTCTTCAACCTCCATTCCGGTTTCGTAAACACGCCCTAATTAAATTTTACAACAAGAAATTGGTTATTTGATCCATCCAAGAAAGCACATGTCAAAACAAAAAAACTACCATTAATTGATTTGTATCCGCAATACATATGATCCATCCAAGAGAGCTAAGTAAATAACCAAAGTTGGTGCCAATATTACTGGAATTGAAATGCATTCTAATTAAATAATTAATAAAAACTAACTATTCTCCATAATGAAGATCTACTACTTTGACAACAGGTTACTTGATTACATAATCACACAACATGAGGGGATCTTATTGTTTTTCTTCTCCTTGATCACCGGATGAGTACCAAAGTGATAGCGGGGGGTTGAGATGGACGACCGCTCGGAAAAGGAAACTGGGCGAAGGGGCGAGCGGATCGATGAACAACCATCTTCATCAGAAGATGAAACCGGCTGTACCTCCCATGCAGCTTTTGCCTTCAGTTCAGGAAGATCATATATCTGTACATATATGTGTTTTTTCGGAAATCAAACGGGGTATCAGCTTGCATTACTATTTGATAATTAATCAGAGGACTGACAACAACACTAAAGTTTTACACAAAATATGGTAACATCATGCAATTGGGCAGGTCCTTACGAGTACAACTACATCAAGGAAATGAAGCATCAGCTCATGGACAACCAATAATTAGATATATATATATATATATATATGCACGGTTTATATATGAATCCTCATATGTCAACCAAAGACAGGCGACGAGACTAATCATATAGTTTCAACATCGAATTATCGAATAAGTCAATTATTATACATACCTTTGGGACTAGATGGAGCAGAGACTTCGATAACACATCAAATTGTTGCTTTACTCTGTCAAAGGCATCCACCAGACTTCCAATTTCTCTCCTATCAACGGCAACCAGAATATCCCTTAAGGCAGTGGCCAGTGGCCAAAACCCAAGATTAATGGAACCATCCCTAAGAGTTGTAGCATCCCTTTTAACCTTGAGAAGAATCCCCGGAGTTGGAAACTCCTGTAGTCTCAAATATTGTTCAATCTGCACGACAGTTGTGTGTGTATCGCGAAAGAATGTTCGTAGATCTTCTTTGAAAGTGTCAAGTGAAATATGAATTTCAATGTTATTGTTCATGAGGCCCTGCAACATTAAATATTGTTAACGCATAAGTATATTATGATCTGAAAAATAAAATAATTACAGAAACAACAAGTGAGTAGCTACCTGTTGCTGCAAATGGTCTATTGCTGAACGAAGAGGATCCGACATTCCTCAAATATATCCAGGAGAGAGATGCAGATGATTTCCAAGCCTCGCTAGCTCTGTATTATCTCTCTCACTCTCTCTGAAGATTTGAAAATAATAAAAAGTGAAGAAAATTGGATGATATAAAAAGGAGAGGAAGTGGTTGTGATCTTCAATTTTCTTCTCCATTTGGATTCTGGGTGATTGCTGAGTTGGGAATATGCAGATACCCAGAATGGAATGGTGGAAAACGAAAGCTCTCTCTCTATATATATTTTCTCTCCTGTGTTGCATGCAGTGCCTTTTTCCTCATAATCAGTGCATACAAAAATATCAGTTTGACCAGTGCTGTTCGCAAAATCTATCAATGTGTTCGTAGATTATAAACTTAAATTCATATATTTATAGATCATGAATGTGTCACTCATTCGTTTATAAACTTAATTCATACGACACAAACACGCCTCCAGCTCGTTACTCACTCGTTTAGGAATATAATTTTCACTAATTATTAACCAATAGAATTTTTTGTTGCTTTATTTTTCACTCGTTCACAATTCAGCTTTTACAAAGATGTGTCAGAAAAAATTGAATAATACATATGAAACTAGCATTCCACACAAAGGCTAAAACTAAACTTCTGTTGTGGCCTATTTTATTGAAGTGTTAAGAACAAGGGGAGGGATGGCTGGCGGCACATAGAGAATAGAGAGAAATAGGAATGAGGGAATTATGGTGTATGATTTCTCTCATATTGGTGCCTTGATTTATAGTGAAACAAATACAATCATAATAGAAATGTAACTTTAGGAGATTCAGAATATCTCAATCCATATCTACTTAGGATTTACATAATCACATTTATCACATGTTTAATATTATCCACAACACTCCCCCAAGCTATTATATGCATGACAACACTTAGCTTAAGCAAATTAAACTGTCATAAAGTTTGCGGAAATTAATGCCAATATGCACAAGGTTCAGAGAGTACTAATTTGAATCAGCAGAAACAAAATAATAAATCAAGTTCCTAGAATTTCTATCCATAACAGGTATGGATATTATTAAAGAAACTGAATAAAAATGAATCCCTACATGGTCGGGAAGAGAATCAGAGCTGCCCCTCGTATGCCTCGACTTCATCAGATGCTCTATCACTAGGTCCTGAAAGGGGGCGCAAAAACAAAATGTGTGAGTGAACGAAAAATAAAAGTTTTCTAAATACTTTTCTCTTTTCAACGTAGTAACCCCCTGTTTGAAAACCAGTATAAGTATAAAATTATACTACCGTAGTATAAGTCAAAACATACTTTATAAGTATAACTGGAAATAAGTCTCAAAATATAACCAGTAAAGAAGCGTTCACATTTCCAAAGATTAACCACAATATAGAACAATAGGTATAATAATAGAAAGCCAACACAGGGTATATGTGCAATCACCCATGTACGTGTTGAGGAACAGCCTCTCAATCCCCGTACAAGCACTTTACGTTATCAATCAATTTGTACTCCTAGTACCACACACATGTAAGCACTTGCGCATTAGCGCGTCACACCCGAGTCCTTATGTAGTGGGGCATTTTTCCCCAAAATAAACATAAACGTAAGACAAGCTTGCACTAAGGTATTTATGGGACAATACCCCTGGAGTACAGTGCGTGTGACCCAAACATGTGAGACTTGTCCTACGGTCGTGAGACGGTACTACAACGTAGTGAAAGCATACCAAGTGTGTTTGAAAACATACATATATAACCATGTGTTTAGATATAAAGAACAATATCCATTTCATAATTTCCCAAACATTTAATATCGCATAAATAAATATTCTCATCGGAATCATATATCAAATACCAATATATATTTATGCATACCTGAAATCATAGTCTAAACCATTTCATAATATAAACCATAAATATATAAATATATATTTTTTCATGTCACAAAGTCATTGGAAATCATAAATATATCAAACCAATAATTAATTCAAAGCATAAAAATCATTTAATAAAACAAAAGTCCACTCATTGGTGCTTGGGAGTGTAATCTCCCTCGGTGTTGCCCTTCTCGAAGCGTAGAGTCATAGAATTACCTATTTAATATTAGGGAAAAATGTTAAAACCTCTCTAATATAAATTATTTTAACCCTTATATAAAAAGAACCCAAAAATAATACAATTTTAGCAAAAACAGGCTCGAAAAACGATTTCCGGGGCCCGAAAACCTTGCCGCCGCCACACACGCTGGGAAACGCCCTGACGCGCCGCCACGCCCGAGAGGAGCCCTCACGCGTCGGCCACGCGCTGGCACGCACCGGCATGTGTCGCCACGCGCCTGATGACGTCACCCCACGCGCAGCTGACGTCAGCAACGCGCCTGCTGACGTCAGCCACGCGCCTGTTGACATCAGCACCGTCAGAATTAACGGCGTCAGTTAGGTTTAACGGAATATACCTTTTTTTTACGGAATATTCTGACGCCGTCAGGAATATTCCGTTACCGTGACGGAATATTCCTTCACCTCCAACCTTTTTCTGGTCGCCAGAGCCGCTGCCGTCGCCGTCTGGTTCGTCGGAATCTGAAAATTTTTTCTGAAAATTGTCCAAAACTTTAAAAATTCATATCTCCTTCATTCCTTGGCCAAATTCAGCGTGCCATATATCAAAATGAAGGTATTGACGAGTAGAATATTTTCATATCAAATTGGGCCTGGAAAAATGGCCGGAGATGGCCTAAAATTGGCCGGAAAGCCTCGGAAAACCCTAATTCCGTTCTCCTTCAAAACTACACCAAAATCCAGGTTCTTTATGTCGATTTGAACCTACTCAATGTAATAAAACCAATGGAAATGGTTTCGAGGCTTACCTAAGTCGGCATTGTACAGAAACTTGAATGGCAGTTTGCCGTTCTCGTTCCGGCGTCGGTTTGGCAGATTGGGCTCGAGTTTGGGGATTCTGAAATCACAGTCTCGTCCAGAATGACGAGATGATCGTAATGGTAATGGTTTTGTGTGGCGGTTCGATGGTTTTGTGATTCGTCCAAAACCTAGAGTTTCGGTTTGTTAACTTTGTGAGGTTTGGCCGAGAGAGAGAGATAGGTCGGGGAGAGAGAGTGAAATGGCTGCAGAGCAGCTAGGTCAACCCAAAAACCCTAATTAGCAAACGGGTGTGAAAATTACTAAAATGCCCCTACACTTTAAAGTTCCATAAAACGTTCGTTTTAACTCCAAATTGAGTTCCGCTTGCGTCCACGCGTTCGTATCGACAAGTACTACTTGAATATGTACAGAAAATAATTTTCACAAGTCATCTCGAAAAAGTCAACGAAAGTCAACATTTGACCGCTAGGGGTATTTTGGTAATTTTACATAAAAATTTGGGACGGGTTGTAACAAACAAGGCAAGCATCATTCCGAAGACATTCATAAACGTTTCGCAAGTGAATCAAGTTCGACATGGATTGCTTGTTTCCAGTTTGACCAATTGGTTCTACATCGACATTCATCAACGAAACGTGGTTCAATATCATCGCTCAGCATGATATCAGTAGCTACTGCATATACAAATGCATCGTCGACTATCATCTCATTCCTATTCCAAAATACATCCAAGCTAGCATAATGGACCTAAAACTCACGATTCTCGGGAGGCATATGGGTCTCTTCAATGACACTATCGTAATCTAGAATAACCTGATGCGTTGGAAATGATGAGTTGGCGATGGTAGGATTCAAACTAGGCTCACTAGTTGGTGTCGTGGGTTTCCTCTTCTGGGGTTGTGAATCCTTTGAACCAACAGGTCTGCCACACTTCAAAGTAGAAGCAGATGATTGGCTAGCCGCCAGGGTACTGGGCCGCACAACAGTTGCAGCTGCACGTCCTTCTTCAAAGGCAGTGGTTCGACGTACGTTTGGTACATCTATCTTTGTAGGCACGTTTGCAGCTGGTCTATTATTATTGCACGCTTTTCCATTGGACAGATAGTAGCAAGTCATGTCCCTATCAGATTCTCGTTGAGACTCGAGAAAAACATTTGTCCTTTTAGATTTGGTATGCAAAAGTTAAACTTATAATAAATGGAACGGGTTTACAATATTCAACTTGCAAGTTGCAATACGATAAGAAGATTTCGAAATGCTAATGTGGCGTTGAACATAATTGGAATGGATTTATATCTATGTGACATTGTGACGTATTGTATCGGTTTAACAATGTATGATTATGCATAAGTTTTTGTCTATTTGACATTGTGACGTATTGTATGTGTTTTGCGCTTGTGGAACTCAAAACTAGCGGGTTTGGCTATATTTTTGGCACTATTGAACGGACCTACCTCTCTAACATGATCTCGCCCTATATATTCAAAAAAATAAAAAATAAAAAAGAAAGTTTAATCTTTTATCAAATACCAAACAATAAACATGCGTGAGATGATGCTTAATCACTAGTTGGTGGATATGAATTATCCTTACAGAAAAGAAAGATTTGAAAGTGTATTTTCCTTTCCGGTTGAGTATTGAAATGGCGATGCCAACAGCATCAAATATGTTGCCCACAGCCCACCGCCCACACACACTCACTTAGGCACTGCGTGTGGCATTAAATTGATTGTCTTATTTGACAAGAAAAAAAAAATGATGGTCTTATAGTCCAAATGACTCTTGTTCTTTTTTTGCCCAGTTTATATTTACTGGTCGCATTTAGTATTGAAAGTCATGAGGTGGCCCTCGTGGGTAGATGGCCTTCTACTATTAGAAAGGATGCTAAGCGTGCCACTGCTGGTTTGTTCTAGCATAAAGTAATATTTAGTTAGTTGGTCTGTTTATTTAAGATTGCACCAATGTTCAATGACTTCTGATCTAGGAATTGTGACATGAGTGGGGTTTATTACTCAAGGAAAGTTCTTTTTATGCCTTAGTGACTAAGGGCTTCAATATTTCTTGATGTTAAGCCAAGGTTAGTTAAATAGCAGAGAAGCTGTAAGGTGACCAACACTTGTAAGGTGCCCATGTTCCTGGCCCAAAGAAGTCTAAGGCTAGAGCTCGAACTCAGCCTTTAGTGGAGGAATCTCAACTTCCTACTATTCTCAAGAAGAAGATCAGAGAAGCTGCTTCTGAGAGTGAGGAGAAGGAGGAGGAAACCCTCCGAGAAACCTTGCAACGCAGATTGAAGAAGCCCAAGGCTTCAGGTATAATCCCAATTTTTTTTTTACACTTTATGTCATGGATCGGTCTTTATGAAGCTAACTTCTTGGTTTCTTGTTCTCCTGCAACAGCAACCCAAAGAACCTCTCCTCAGAGTCATCTGTAGTTGAAAGGTGTTCACTCGGTCTGACAAGATCCTCAGGTATTGATCTTAACCTTCCAGCTTTTGTTTGGACCATTTTTGGTCTATTTTAAGACCTGACATATATGTTCTTTCTTAGGATGCTCCTGCATCTCGATCAAACACAAAGGTTCCCAAAAGGAGAGCCTATTTGCAACCGGTCGATGACGATGAAGAGGAGGAAGAAAAGAAAAAGATAGATGGGGGGCCCGAGAAAGACAAAAAGCTTGGAGAGTCCTCAGGTGTAAGGAACTTGAACCGCCATTGTTGAGGAACGGAGCTCTCAAGTGTGGTGGAAACTAGACGAGACGAGAGACTGAGCTTGGAGGAACTGCCATTGTGGCTGATGTGAGCTCGAGAGATGGCGGAGGCGAGCGGGAGTTGCAGTGAGAAAGCTCTCGGAAGATCAGAGATTTCAAAAATGGAGGAAATGAAATTGAATTGGAAACAACGAAAACAGAGATTAGACAGAGAGATCGAGAAAGGAAGAGAGATTAAACGGGCCAAGGGTTGCCGTAAGGGTAAAATTGGAAACTAGGTATATCATTTTAGTTGGGCCAGTCTTATTTGGGTTGGTTTGATGTTGGGTTTGCCTTAACCATTAAATAAAAGTTATTAAGGTGTTTTTGGTTAAGATTCAAATTTTTTTTGTCCTTTTCATTAGTTTTCCTAATTTTTTCTACCATCATTTTAATTCACTTTTGCCTTTAGAAAAACAAAAATAATTAATTAATTAATTTTTCACCCACCTTTCCTTCCAACATTTTCTAGAAGACAGACTTCTTTTCTTTGCTCTCTCTCCCTTCCCTTTCCTTTCCGTTTCGTAATCTTTCACTCTCTTTGCTCTCTGTATTCCTCTTCCTCTGAATGGCCATAGATACAGAAAACTGAAAACTCATCTAAAATCACTACTTTTCTCTTCTTTTTTTATTATCAATGGCAAAGCCAAGAACGATAGTAACATACTTCCATTCTTCTAAATTCCCATAAATTCTTTTCAAATTGAAATTAAGTTTACTGAAGGGAAAAAAAAACCATCTCTGAAATCAGGTTCTTTGAGAGTTCTTCTCACCCAGTTTGTGTTTCAGAGAGATCTCGTCTGCTATCTTGCCCCCAATTCTCTCGACTCATCACCCTCATCCCATCTTGTCCTCCGCGTCTCAGTTTTTTCTCAATGCAATGGAAATCACGGGCATAATTTTTTTCAGAAAACAACGCAACGGCAAAGGCGTCAGGGTTTCCAACGAGGTTGATTTCGGCGAGGCATGAAATTGCAGACAGGATTGGAGGTGTTCTTAGCAACCCCATGTTGGAGCACAAGATTGGTAGTCCGTTGTTAGTGAGGCACAGAGTTTAGGGTTTAGGCGAGTCACAGTTAGCATCATCTAAGTTAATCTTTTGATGCACCAAACATGGGATTCCAGTCCCACTTAAGCCAAGGAAGCCATATAAAAAGAAACATATAGATTGAAATCTTTCGTATTCACTTTTTTCTTGAGAGAAAGCATACTGCTGTTCGCCATAAACCAAAGTCCTTGTGCTTAGACTTTGTTTTGTTATAGTTGTATCACTAGAACTTTAGCCGTGCGTTGCTGCGGGAACGTCAAATGGATTATAAGTATTGTTTGTAAGTGTTAAAATGAGGGATTAAATGGATTATAAGTATTGTATATAAGTGTTAAAATGAGGGATTAAATGTGTTGTAAGTATATAAGTGTTAAAAGAGTTGTTCAAAATATAGTTAAACTAAAAGCTAGTTAAAGATATCAGTCTAAACAGTTCATGAAAAAACCATACCACACTGGTGTGGATTCAGCAACAGAAACATCTTAAAAACCAAGTCCAAGTACTCCATCAAACCGCGCCATTTAACAATGTTAGGAATTGCTTGGAGAAGTTTTCTTCATGAGAGATTTCTTCAGTAGTTTCAGTATCTCCTTTTGGAACTTCTATTTTCATCTGCAATGTGCTGGAATTTAATCAGATGACAGTTAGTACTGACACTGGTGTTATTGCATATTCTAGTGATTTTCGATTTAGTATGCTGTAGTACCAAAGAATAAAATAAAGCACAAATTCCTAAAATATGACATCCCAACAATCAAATAAGGAAGAAAAAAGACGATAACTTTAACACACTAATCTGCAAATTACCGTGAAAAAACACCATCAAATCAGTCATGCTCCAAATTCAGTCGTAAAACTTTTTAAAAACTTTTCACCAAAGTCATCAATGCCATGGAGACAATCGAAGACTGGGAAATAGTTGTGTATCATAATGTCTGAGTTAGGGGATTATGTCAAACAGGATTAGTACAAAATCATTTTAGAAGGATCTTTCTCAAAGAGAACAAAAGTTAAAGTAGTCTAATTAGAATGAAAAAAACATAATTTTTCATTGCATTCTAGAAATCTAATTACATACAGAATATAGTGGTTTCTAATTAGTGAAAAGAAGCCTCACCAACCTTTGCAGAAATCTCATCAACAGAATGCATAAACCCCTCCACTACAGCTGTACCATCAACACTTCTAAAATTTGGATTTGATGAACTTATAGCCTCCATCTGGTAGGACAACACAAAAATTGAATTTGAACCATTGTGGCATGCATGATTGCAAAATCATTCACACACCGCTCTTTATTTCTAGCCGTCATACATGATTAAACATGAGTGTGTGAGTTTGATTTCAACTACCTTTCTTTTAATGTGTTTTGCAAGTACTCGATCATTCCATATTTTCTCAGCATTTCTAACAATTTTTTTCGTTTTTGCTGCATGTTGGCTTTCTGCGATTTTGTTTTGACGCCATGGCAGATCAAGTATTTGATGGTGGGCACGGCGGCAAGGATTCTAGTATCGTCAGTGATTCAAAATGTCCAAACTTAAAACTGACCTAAAACATAGAATCACAAACTTCAAAGTATTCATTATTGAACTCTCTTTTTTTCTTTCTTTTAGTAAATTCTTCGTTCAAAGTGAAACCAAATCTTCAGATATGAACAAAAAACACATAAATAAAAAAAGATAATAATTAATAAAAGAATTCATAAAATCATAAAGACATATGATATCAAGTACTACAAAAATCAAATTTCTCTGATTTTAAACATTATTTTGAGAGATGGGCAAGGGTTTTACCTTCGATTCTCTTCAAAATGGGGCGGATCGTGACATGCAAGTAGTGAATCTTGACCAGTGAAAGGAATAGAGTTGATTGAGAGTAGTTTCGACGCTCAATTGACTGGAGTTTGGCCGCAATCGCCTTGCCGAAAACAGGGGTTCGAAAACCCAAACTGCTAATTGTTTGAAAATAGTTGAAACTTTCTGATAATAAATCAATCAAATCAAAGTTGGAGCACTTTGAAATTAATTATATCAGAAGGTGATGAACTGCTAACATATGTACAAAAGCAAATTTTTAAAAATAAAAATTAAACCTTGACAATTTGAGCTTCTGGGCAGCAAGTCGAGGAGCAGAAGCGGGTGATGGTGGACGGCACCGAAAGTTTTTGTAGAAGATTAAAATCTCTAATTTGGAAAAACAAATAAGCAACCAATCCCAATTTAAATAAACCGAAAGAAAAAAGACAACCTAAACTGTGGAGGGAGAAAAAAAAAAGAAACAACTTAAAATTTGTTCGATTCCAAAACATTGATATCAACCATTGTCTTTATATTTGCTCGAAAGAGCATTAAGCTTAGACTGGCAAATAAAAAATTATTACTATCAAAAGAATAGCAATGTGTAACACTATCCTAAACATTAAAGGAATATTAGGTCAACATTTACACACTTCTGTGTGCATAAAAAATTTCAGTCTCTACCAAAAAATTGGTACCTCATCATTTGAAACTTGCTCAATCAGTACAACATCAAAACAAAATTGATGCTTCTCCACGTATGCAGCAAGTCCACCTATCATATGAGAACAAAAGGTAAAACCCAAAGAAAATAAGTGAGGAAAAGAGAATTCAATCCCCAATACAAAATTTGGCTAAAAGTTCAAGTCGCATCTGGTGCGTCGTGAATGCTGAGAACAAACCTTTGGTTTGGGTTCATAAACTATCAAATAAGCATTGTCATAGACAATTACAATATCCTCCTCCTTCCGTGAAAGCTCCTTCTTGTTCAAAGGGCTTTTACGTACCTAATATAACCATTAGAACACAAATATTTCAAATTTCTATGAAAAGTAACACATGATATTCCATCATATGTCTCCAAATCACACAACAGGAGAAAATGCCAGAAATAAGGAACCAAGTCATTAAAAACTTGATATAACCACACTTACATCCAACACTGCACAAACACAACACTCTGCTGTCAAATTCAACTCATCCTCAAATGCTTTACCATCAGGCATAAATGGTGATGCCTCAAAGGGTTGAGAGATGAAATGCTGCACATGAAAACAGTACCACACTTTATTAATGAAGAAAGCAACAGAATAGGGGTATAATCCAAGTCCAAATAATCCAAGTACAACATGATGTTTACTTAACCACATTAACCATTAAATTGATGACGATTATTTTGTTAAAAATGTTAGAATAAAGGGGTTACCTATTCTCTTGCATATGTATAATTGTTGGTTAGCACAAACCATCCAAAGCCAAATAATTTAACGTCAACACAAACACATCACACCAGTAATATGACAACACATTAATGAAATACAATAATCACAAATTAATGGGATTCATTGAACAGGAAGAATATATGACAAAGAAAACAGAAGCAAAAAAACCAAAATCGAACAGCTTGAAAATGGGTCACAATGAATCATGGGTGGAATTTAGCTTACGCTATTTTTCGAAAAATAAATCCAAACAATATTTATAAAATCAATCCCATCATTCAAAAGCTTCACAAATCAACTGCATTAAAAATCCAGAACACCAACTCCCCAGAAACTTCAAACAAAATACTATAATTTCAAACCAATTACACAAAACACCTAAGTGGGTACCCTTAAACTCAATCAAACATTAACCCCACTTCAATATTTACTTCAAACAACCAAATAAACAAAAAACCCAGAAAATCCAAAACAAAACACCCAGAAAATCCCAAAAAAAAAAAAAATTCTAATCTTTAGTTTTTATTTATTTACAACCAATTAATACTAGGTAATCATTGAAATTAAAGAACAATCCATCAAATGCTCTGTAACTACTGAAATGAAACCAACAAATGAGAAATTAAAATCTAAACTTAATGAATTGGACAGATATATACACAATCTGATATTCTTGCTCAATAATATAGAAGATATAAGCCTACTGTAAAATGAATACAATTGTAATCTACGAACTTAAACCTGCAATTGTAAAACCAAAGCATATAATCTCATTCAGCTAAATTTTATGTATCAATATGTGGATTGTATCAAAATCAAAATCCAAAACCCATCAATAAAAATCTAATCTTTTATTTCAACACAATCATAAATTAAAATTAAAACATTATTACCTGCTAAAAAAATCCCAATAATCAGATCCTTCTCGTCACTTGGAAGAGTCGATTGGAGCCAATCGGAGTCACGTTCTCCTTGCTATGCAATCACACAAACCAAAATTCCAAGTTGAAAACATTTATAAAAGAAATAAAGAAAATATTACAAATTAAAGAGAAAAAAATGGTAAGAATAAAGAAAGAGGAGTGTGCGTACGGAGGAGAGTGAAGGAGCAGGGACGGGGAGAGGAGTGGAGGGAATCAAGGGATCAGAACAGTTGGCGGCAGCCATTTGGGATTGGGACCAGATCAGCAAAAATAGTCACTTGTTGGTGTTCGCGCAGCCTTTTGCGGAGGTGCAGGCTTGGAATATATCGAGTCGGCCCGGTCGCTGGTCCCGAACCTTTCTATTTGGCACCTGATCCAACAGGCTCAGCTCCTATCCCTTCGGAGGGATGTTCGCGAGGCCTTGTGTTGTCTTTGGTGTTTGTCAGGCGTGCCACTATTGGCTCTGCCAATAGAAAGATGTGTTGTTGGTTAGATACTTGCGCCATAAGTAATATTACTTCCGTTCATCGGATTGGCGTCTTATATATATATATATATATATATATATATGAACTGTTAGGTTCGTTATTTGCCTTGCTTATTAAGGACTTTTATTCTCTCTTGATGTTATACCAGAGATAGTTTGAGATGGGACTTAGGTATAACTTGTAATAACCAAGAACCTCCCACGCTCAAACGTACATAAAAGTAAGGACAGATAAGTAAAAGCTGTATTTAAAGACTGTATTTAAAAACTGTATGTAAATACTGTAAGTAAAAACTGTATGTAAATACTGTAAGTAAAAACTGTATGTAAATACTGAATATAAAGACTTGTAATTAAAGGGCAGTTAATTAGGACTGAATGTAAAAGACATTAATTAAAGGTAATATCCATTTTATTACATTTCAAGTTCGTTAGAGCCTGATTAACAGCCTGTCGGGATGGGTTTAGTTCCATCGGGATGGTCTATTAAGCCTATCGGGAAGGGTTTAGGATGCTGGTTCCTAAGGGAAAACAAATCAAAGACCCTCTGGTCCAAGATTCAAATCAATACTATCGCCAAGTAGGTTGGATAGCAGAGCAAAACACTACTCCTCGTGGGGAGTTTTGGATGTATGATCCTGGTGACTGGCCTTTGAACTTCTCAGAGTCGCGAGCTACACAAGTAGTGCGAATGAGAGTTTCAGATAAAGATGAAGATCTTTTATCTGTGAAAGAGCTTGAAGGGTTTCCTCAGAGGTTTCTTCCTGTTGGTTTGAACGTGTGAGTTCTGTTTTGATTTGGTTTGAGTGTTTATATTTCTGGATCTTCCCCTTGTTTATATAGGCCGGCAAGAGGTCCACGTCATTGCTGGTGCTGCCCTCTGCTCCTAAAGACTTTAACGAAGGAGAACATCCTCTGGTCTGATCAGCCTACTCCCACTGAGAAAGGGTTCTTTATTCGTAGTCTGTTTCCCTCCAATTTGCCCAGTGATTTGCATTAAATGCTGTTCAGACTCCTTTCTGTTTTGCTTTACTAGTTTGGGCTGGGCCTTTGGGTCAGGCCCAATCCAATACTCAGTTATAAGTCATGGCTCACAAGATATATGGACAGCTGGATGTCCCACGTGGCTGCTGTCACCTCAATTGGTCATCGTCATCTGGATTCAGCCATCCTCTGAATACCTTTTCCTATGTCGCCAATATCTTTGCATTGAATGTTCTTTATCAAGGTAGGCATAGGTACTTGAGCACTCTAGCAGATATTTCCTTTCTTCTTTCTTCAGTTTCTTTAGATTTAGGCTGGGCCTTTCACTTTAGGCTCAGCCCACTAATTGGTAATCCCAACTAAGTCTTTCAAATCTAAAGGGTATTTTTCAGTGTAAACAGTTGGTGGCGGTGGACGACAATTGCTTGCCGTTTAGCCGGAAACTACCCGTCGGATTTATGAAAATTCTGCTGCTTCAGCTCGAGACAAAAGATTGTTATCACAATTTTGGATATAATTGATTATACAAACTTTTTTAGGCTGATGATTATACAGGTAAGACATTATATTTACAATCAACAAAGTTTTTTTTCCTCTCAGTAACATTATTTGTTTTATTATTGATGGCCTTTTAGACATGATAAAAACACACCGCTATACCAAATTTAAAAAAAAAAATAACTGCAAAACAGTCCCCCCAAAAGAATTAAAAAAAATCAACAAATAAATAACATGCATGCAAAAACAATATATATCAAACATATAAGAGCCACTAACAAAAGCACAGTACACAGAATGAAAAAAAATTAAAAAGAATGCATATACATTAAATTCATATCAATAGATGGGAAAAATTGAAGATTAATAAAGATTAAAGTGAATCCTCTTACCATATGTCTGAGGCCAAACTCAATCAAAAGCAGAAGAACATTGCACAGCCATAAGTGCACCCCCACCAACGACTTTCACAGTTAAATTGTCCTGATCCAAACACAAATAAAAATGAACTAAAAGTGTCACAAATTTGAAATAACACTTGAATAAAATGCATAAACAAAGCAAATGCCAAACATGGGAAAAAAATCACACAGAAAAAAAAAAAAAAACCATAAAAAAGTTAAGAGAAAAGTTTTAAAAAAAAGTTAACAAATACGCTCGAAGACTGCACCATAAGATTACACAAATGCAATATTTTGTCCCTCTTTGCATTTGAGTATATTCGAATCATAAAAAAGTGAAGAAAAAAATAGGTCTTTGTTTTTTACCGTTTATCTTTCATCTGTGCAAAAGCAAAGTCAAGTTTTGATCTTTTATTTAAATGTGTATTATTTTGCACTCTCATTGAAAGATTAATTTTTGGTGAACAAATGTTTCAGCTTGAGAGAAAAGAGTGTTGTCACAATTTTAGATATAATTGATTGTACAAACTTTTGACTATTATATCTAGGAAAGGCATTATATTCACAATGAGCAAAGTTTTTTTCTGCTTAATAACATTATTTGTTGTACTATTCATGAGCCTTTTAGACACAATAGAAACAACCCACTACAACCAATTTAAAAAACAAATGACTACAAAATAGTACCCAAGAAAAAAAGAAAAAAAAAATCAACAAAGATATAACATGTGTCCAAAAACAATATATACCAAATATATAACAACTATTAATGATAGCACAACATAGATGATGAAAAAAAATCAAAAGAATACATCTGTATTAAATCCATATCAATACATGGGAAATTTTTTTAACATTAAAGTGAACCTTCTTACCAAATGTCTGAAACCAAACTCAATCAAAAGCACAACAACATTGCACAGCCACAGGTGCACCACCACCAACGACTTTGACAGTAAAATTGTCCTGATCTAAATAGAAATAAAAATGAACTGAAAGTGTCACAAAACTGAAATAACAGTTGAATAAAATGCATAAACAAAACAGATGCCAAACATTGGAAAAAAATCACAATGGAAAAAAAAAAAAAGCATAAGAAAGTTAAGAGAAAAGTTTAAAAAAAAAAAACTTAACAAATACATTTGAAGACTGCACCATAAGATTGCACAAATGTAATTTTTTTGTCCCTTTTTGCATATGAGTATATTTGCATCATAAAAAAATTGAGAAAAACAAGTCTTTATTTTCTACCATTTTTCTTTCATGTGTGCAAAAGCAGACTCAAGTTGTGATCTTTTATTTAGATCCGTGATTATTTTGCGGTAATTTAGTCTATCATTTACATGTAACCTTAATAATACACTCTGATGCTTTAATTTTAGCTCAACAATTGTTTTGGCTAAACAATTTATGTTGGCAGAGTAATGAACTCTATTATTGGCATCAGTATCATTCAAACACATCTACTTAATGACTGTCTGAAAGTATGGATATAATATGCATTTTCTTTGTCATTTCAGTGTAGTAATATGCTAGATTTCAGCCTTGAATTGGGTTCCTTTGTGGCTAGACTCATGATATCAACTATTGATCTCATAACATTCTTACCTACAATGAAGCAACGAAGAAAAGATCATGTACAGGTACTTTGTTTAATTTTATGGCTAATATACTTTAGTTCATTTCACATAGTGTTATATGTGTATGGGATAATTCATTTTGAAAAATACAACTACGCTATCTTAAAGTGGCAATCGCTAAAATATTTATAGGAATCCAATCCATTTTTAAAACAAATGAGAAGCATGCTATAAGACAATTTGGTTCTTTAGTCCACCACCTTCTCGGATACATAATGTAATCAAATTTGCATGTATAGTCTTTGTGACAACTGATTTCAGTTGGTGGTTTTGGAAGAAATTATATGAGGTTCATATTCAACTAAGAAAACAATATGTATGCATGGCATGAAAAATAAGATAATATATATATATATATATACACACACGCATACATAACTGTGTATATAAACTGGGGTAATTCAATGAAAATCTCAGTAACAAAAAATTATCACCACCACAGAAAACTTGGAGATAACCAAATTAATAACCCAAATCATGATCAAAGAAACAAATCCAGCACAAAACCCAGAAGCAACAAATTGGAATAACGATACCAATTGTAGAAAACGATAGAAACCAAATAGGGATTCAACTGTTTAGAGTACATTTTTTAGAAAAGAAATGGCAATCAACAATGAATTAATAGCGGGTAATTAGTAAAAATTAAAGTTCAAATAAAACTAAAGGCTAAAATCAAAAAATGAAGAAAAAAGAAAATTTTATATGAATTGATGGCATAACTGTATATACAAATATACCTATAGAAGAAACAAAGCATATGATAGAGCAACTGGTTCAATCCATAGATCCCTCTCTCTTGAAACGAAACTGAAACACAAAGATAAGCTAAATAACAAATTTGGCAATTGAATAAATCTGAGAAAAATCACAAAATTAACCGATTAAAATCAGACGAAGAACTTACCAGAAAACTCAAGCCTGTGTGGGTTTTAAATTTAATTCAAATCAGAGGTGGATTTAGTGATTGAGGTAAAAAGAAGAGCGACAACGTTCGCTCAAAGGATAACAATCTTGTGTAAAAGGGTTTTTGGGAAAGAAGAAAGCGAGTGATGGGTGATTTTTGGAGAAGGAGAGCAGCGTTTGAGCGAGTGGTATGAGAGAAATCGAGAAAAGACTTGGCCACCTGTCTATCATCGACAAAAAGAAGAGTAAAATAGTAATTGAACTGTTCATTCGAATGGAAAAGAAGAAGCCAGATAAAAAAAGAGGGGTAAGTCAGTCAATCCATTGTTTAAAAATAGTAAAGTCTCGCGAGAAATGTTAAATATCGTATCAGCTGGCGAGATGGAGGGTAAAATGGTCTAATTACTATACAAATCGGGAAAAAAATGGCAGTGCATAAGGAAAAAAGGGGTAGTTTCATCCGTTCACTATTGGTGAACAGTAACGTTGTGTTTGGGCTTTAGTATAGATAATAATGTTAGAAGGCCTCTCGTCGAAGTACAAGCACATGGAAGAAATTCTATTTATACTAAAACTCAATAAAAACACTGTTGAAAATAACAGTGTTTTTACGATTTTGCCCCCATTTTTTACTGTCTTTCCCCCCTTTTTTTTTGGCTAAATACATTTTACAATTTAAGGTTTGAAGTAATTTTTAAAATAAATCATGAGGTTTCAATTATTTCACATTGCCTCCTAAGATTTTGAAATTGTATTAATTTACATTTTTGGTCTAATGAATTATTTGAATGTTCATTAGTCCTAAGGTTTCAATTTACACCTTTCGCCTAATGGAGGGTGTGAAATGTAATTAGTCATTTTTTTAACTCACACAGTAAATTGACAAAAATGCCCATGTGGGACACGTGTGAGTCATTTGGTATAGCGTTGTTTTGTTGAGTTGTCGTTCTCTCTTTTCGACAACGCTTTGCTTCTCGACTGAAAGAGAACACCACCACCACCAATTCAGCCAAATTCGAATCAGAACCCTTTCAACAAAAACCCTCTCAATGAAAAGACCATCGCCACCACCAGTTCACCCAAATCCGAACTCTGTAAATTGCTTCTCTTACTTTCTCTCACAGCGGAACCACCGCCATCACCAGTTCACCAAAATCCGACGAAGATTGTCGATACTCATTGCTTCCTTGCTGGGCTTCTGAGCTTCGCCTTCCTCCTCCACCCTACTCTGCCTTTGATTCCATTCATTACAATTTACACATGCAAATTATCTGTGTATAAATAAGTATTACCACTTTTGTTCTGCCTATCAGTATTTAAGTCTTATTCCTTTTCATTTTGTTTCTGTTACTCAACATGGTTTCGACCTCTTGAGATCGTGAGTTTAATTAAGATTTTCGTCTTTCTGTTTTTAGGGTGTAGGAAAAATGAAGGAATGGAAAGAAACGAACTTTAGGTTTATCAGAAACTTTGTAGATATTCCATGCATTACTATATATTGCAGCTGGAATCTTTTGGTAACTACTTAAATTTTTGATCAAACCCTACATATGCCTATACGTTGTGTAATTAGGATCAAAGAAGTTAATTGCTTTTTTCTTTTAATGGCTCTATTGATTGTCCAACAAGGCATTATGTTTAATCATATATTCTGACCATGAAGAACAAATTTCTTGAGTTCACTGATCATGATACAACAAAATTCAGTTCCATTTTACTTATCTTATTGCGCAGGATTTATCAAATTTCTCTTGAATTTGTGGAGTTAAATATTTGCTTTTTATTTGTTATTGAAGTTTGTATGACAACATATTTTAAGCTTCCATATGAATCACATGTATGTAAATAGTATTGCCTATCGTATATATATTTGAAACTTTTTACATGTTTTATACAGTTTTAAACCCGCAGCATCGTGCGGGCACCCTTGCTAGTACTGTCTAAAAGCCATTGCAAGTCTGCAAGCCTCTATCACCGATTTGTATCTCTTATCAAGTTATTGCTTTGATATTTGTACTGTTGTAACGAATCTATTTTGCTATATCAGTTTGGGTTCTTCAGATTTTGCTCAATCTTAACTTCTTCTTTTTTTCGTAAAATAGGAAGGGGGTTGGGAACAACACTAAGGAACAGCATGAGAACAAACATCCCCAAGCATCCATCAACACCATCCCAATCCACAAAGGAGGATCATGAAAAATGCAAACCCCCAGGTCCATATTGTAACTCCATGGCTAGCTAAATGATCAGCAACAAAAGTTTTTTCTCTGAAAATATGAAACCAACTGATATCGCTCCAGCTGACCCATCATTTTCCTGCAGCTGCTCAAAATTAAAATTTAAAGGGAATAAGATCACAGAAACCCTTTTCACAAACCTAAATCACAAACCTAAATTTATAAGTGAGAAATTATAAACCATGCATTCTTACTTTTATTTATTTGCGTATTCTTGACTCATCAAGAATAATAGACCTAGGCGTAGTCAAGTTGACTACATATCCATTATGCACTTTGTCACAATACCAATCTTGATTCAGTGATGGTTACTGAATCTATCAAAAGGGAAAAAGATATAATTGTCTACTAATAATAAGTAATAAAGACCTTTTGATATCTATAACCACTAACAAAAAAAAAATTACGAGTTTCTTATTCATCGTCTTTCTTGCTAACACGTGTCTTGATTGATTGCAGGCAAGATAGAGATGCACATGGTGAGCTAGAAGGATGCACTTATGTAATTGTGCGAAAAATAATACTTGGCTCGATCGTGTATGTGCCAATTCAACCCGATACGTGCCCATGATGTACAAGTCCGGCCAAAATGTATGTGGCCAATGAGTGGGGGTTATGCTCTCCCTTGCTGTCTTCTCACTGTTTCTTACCACCGCCATTTCATTTGTTTTAGGGTTTGTTACTACTTGCTAGTTTTAATTTGTTGTTTAATGTTAAATTGTTTTAATTTCATTTAAACGCTTAACAAGAAGCCTTTGGTCAGATAATGTAAAATATGATGTCACAATAACAATAGACAAAAACAGAGAGCATGATAATATTGCCCAGAAGTAGAAGATAAGAAACAATAATTTGATAGAACTCAACCAATGAAGAGAAGAACTAAACATTAATTGATAGGCAATATTCAAACTTATAGGCCCATGAATTGTAACTGTAAAGCAAATCTAACTTATACATTACATGCACATTCGTCCAAGGCTCTATCTAGAAAACTATCAAATCTAGTCATTGATCTAGGAGCAACTGAGATTTTGATTTCGGAAGAGGCTCGAGGGAAACCCTCTATTATACGCATTTTAGGCTCCCAAAGATATACACATGTGACGTCAGAACTAAAAATCATATCCTGCAAGCTTCTTCCATGTTCAAGCAAAAACCTTACAATGTTGATTGTACGGTCGAGGTACCAACAATTGACATTAATCTTCACCATCTTCAGGTGACATAAGAAGGCACTGGAATTTGGAACCTGAGTTTCCCAGTATTGTTCTTCAGTGCAACCGGTGTTGTCCAACAAAGTGTTGTTCCATCTCTGAAGTGTATTTAAAATATAATAATTTAGACTTTTTAAACATGCGTAGTGTGATTATAAATACCTAATAAGAAGTATACATAAAATCAAAGCAGCAGAAATAATGCCGAAACTTACGTCATTTTGGCTTGTCAAAGATGGACCTTCCATGTCAAGTATGAGAGTGCGGAGTACAGGAGAATTCTTGAATAAGCATGCTATTCCTGGGATGTTACATTTTTTCAAAGCAGTACGAATGCACAAGGTCTCAAGATTCATAAATGAATATGGTAGACCGCCTTCAGAATATATGTTTGATAGGCCCTGCAAACAAAAACACATAAATATATACCAGCAAGGAAAGTTCCTGTGTACAATATATATTCATATGTGACTATAGACAAAAGGTGAATCCGATATGAACACACACATTAGTACAAGAAGAACAACCATAGATATATAGGAAAATAAAATTATTTCTCCAATGTGGGACGTGAGTAGCGGTCGACCTTCCCGCCATGCATTCTCCGGCAAAATTTGTCCCACACTAGAGAATTTCTGACGCAATTAACAAAATAGCATATTCAAAATTATGCAAGAAGAAAGCATGCATATAGGTATATGTATTAACCTCAAGACCGCGAGATAGTATAAGCTTTTGAACTTGGGATGATGCAGAAATAAGATTGGCAGTGTTATTAAAAAGCTTCGCCTCCGTTTCCATGCTAATATTGTCCCCGTAGCAAGCCGTTGTATATGACTGTAAGCTAGATGTCGTTAGGACAGGAAATCTGTCTATCAAAAAATTCCCGATAATGCCATTATATTCCCAACGAAGACTTCGTAGATTCGGGGCAACAATTTTTATCCAACCAAATGCATTGCCGAACTTTTCTTTGCAAGATTGGATCTTCAAATTCTCTAGTCTCGTTCCACAGATGTCCAAACTGTTTATCACTATTCCAGAAATTTGTACATCTTTGAGGTTGGGACTGCTAACTTTAAGATCATGACTCAAATTTTCACACTTCTCTATAGTCAATCTCTCAAGAGAAGGGAATGAAGAACCAGTAAATAAATCCACATCGTCTAAACCACTATCCGAGAAATCTACACCAGTTAGAGCCAATGTGTGAAGGGAACGGAGATTGCTCTTAGAACTAAGTTTTAGAACTGGTCGTGTGTATGGTAAATATGAATATGAATATGGCCATTGAGTTCTTATTTCCAATTTGAGACTCCTCAACGATTCGCATTCAAATAAACAGTGCGGCACATCACAATTATCACACTGCCAGATTTCAAGACTAAGTTCTTCCACTCTATGCTTCACCACCCGATCAATGAAATCATGCAAACGGGAACAATTCAGAGGACCCGCAAAACGAAAAACCTTTATATTAGAATTTTCAAGGCGGCGGGACAATGCTGTGCTGATGAACTTCAGTGCTTTCTTTTGCTTTACAAGTTTTTTCTTATCAACCCCAGAGTCAAAGTAAGAGGGCAGTGGACAACAACCTGAGAAGTCGAGGACAGGATAGGATGCCCATAAGTAACTCCATCTTTTAGATAAAACACTGGTTTGCACCATGGATTTGATGGGTAACAAGGAAAGTATGTGATGCAGTAAGGCATCCGGAAGATCGCTAATTCTGTCTTTGTTTTGCTCATTATTAGGTTTGTTTTCTTCCTCCTCCCCCCGCTCTGAAGCTCTACTACTTTTCGAGTTTGAGTACTCCTCGCAGCGAGATGATTTGTAACAACAAAGAGATGCTTTGTTTCCCATGGCACAAAGGATGATATAACTAGGGTTTTTGAGATTGAGGGAATAGGGTTAATTTGAGACTCTGGGGTTCTTATATATATGAATGAAGCGGATGGGTAAGTATTGTATCTGCTGCCTCTCTGACACGAGCCAAATTTGGGTAATAACTTACTGCAAAAGGATCTAAAGAATCAAACCCCTTTTCTCTTGCTGATATATTATATTATGGTATAAATCTTCGGTGGTAAGAATGTTTTGGTAAATTAAGTTGAATGCATGCCCAAACAGTCAATTAATACATTGATTCTTGCCCTTTAGTTGAGACTTGAGGATTGTCCTTTACATATTGTGAAAAATTGTACTTTTAAAAATTTGTGCGCGATCATAAAGTGTTATATTTATTTATTAAGTAAACAAATAAACACCTTTTCTGATAAAATATGAAAAATAGGAACAAATGAGTATTTTATTTGTGCTTGTATAATTTTTGGACAATTTAAATGTTTACACAAATTGGATCAAAATAGCTCAAACGAATATGTAACATCCCGTTCAAAATTTAACTTATTTTATTCCGGGAAGTGGGAAATAACGTTTTTGCTTACAGGTTGACTTTTCGGTTGACTTTGCATCGTAACTTGTACGACGCGTTCCTTGTATTTTCTTGACGTGCTCGTCGATACGAACGCGTAGACGCGAGTCGTACGTCGTTCGGACTTCGAGACGAAAGATTTTACGGGCGTTGATTTTGGACGTTTCCGTATTTTTAAAGTTTGGGACGGATTGGTGGTTGGGCAGGGCCCAATTGTCTGCAGACACGTGGGCTTATCCTAAAGATCTGGGATCTTTTGTCCCTGTTTTGTCTCGGCCTCCCCACACTCTCTGTCTGCGCAGCTCGACACACACACACACTGAAATTTCTTTGGACACCCCGTGCCAAATGCGTCCCCACGAGCCATTTCTTACGACCGAGAGATATGGTCACTACCATCTTCATCATCTGTCGAACCCCAGATATCGGAGCCTTGAACCCGGCAACCCGGGAAACCCATTCCCCGAGAAATCGGAAAATTCTCTTAGTCGAAGTCGATCTTGGCCGGCCGAAATGGTTATTTTGGGCTTCCCGAGGGGTGATTTCATCACCAAATCATCTTTGGGACGGGAACCCAACCCAAGGTCGGAGTCGAGTGGCATCGAGCAGGAGGAACTTCATTTTTGGCCGATTCTTCCTCCTCAATTTCAGGCCACTTCTGGGCAGTTTGGTCCCCAAAATGGTACAATCTTGTTCTCCTCATCTCTAGCTTCATTTTGGTACTTGAATCGTCAATTTGGACTTAAAGCAGAAAAGTTATGATTATGAAGTTTTTTACCCAGAATCCGGCCACTTTTTCCAGATTCCGGCGGCCGGCGCGCAGGCGGAATTACAGGAAGATGACCCAGTCTTTGACGTCATCGGGCGGTTGAACCCGGCCTTGATAGCGTCGACGTGGCGTCAGGCCGGTTTAGCTCGGCTTGAGTGGCCGAGTTGGCCACAGCAAGGCCAGGTTGACCGGCCCAGGCCGGGCCGTGGCCGGCAGGCGAGCCGAAATTGACCGGCCCGACCGGCTCGGTTGACAGCTCGCGCGTGAGCCGCGCGTGGAGCCCGCAGGCTGGAGTCTTCCAAGCCGCGCGTGAGGCGCGTGGGAGGTCCAAATTCAATTCTGTTTTCACTGGGGCGACTCGTGACGACGTGTACACCTCGGTAGTACGCACGATGAGCACAGTGTATTTTGGTCTCCAAATTGAAAGCAAGGGATAGAGTTTAATTAATTCGTTAATTCGTTACCTTTATGAGTTTAATCATTATTGCAGTGATATCTCCTTATAGGTGGGGCCCTATCTAAGGACTAAGGCTACGGGGCAGGTACTATTTGGCTACCTACGGGTATTAGGTGGGTCTTTTGTTTGATAAATGTGTATATATGCGTATGGTTTTCATGTTTCTTTAGCTGACAGCGTAGTTGCATATCATTACTGTTGTTGGAGGGTAGAGGCATTAGGTATTATATTGCCGTGCATGTTTTTCTTGTTTTGTTGCTCATCGGTAGATCATATACACCCCATGTATTAGTACTCGGTCTTGTGGCAGGACTAGTCTTGGCCCAGGTAGTCTTATCGGATGCCGCTACGCGGCTTTGGATCCATTGTAGGTACTTAGCTGTTCTAGGGTTGCACTAGGCAACTCGAGCTTGTGTGGCTGCACTTTGTGCCTGGCGCTTAAGCGTTAGACTCGCGTCATTGTAGTACATCGAGCGTATTACTTTATACCTAGCTTGTTCCTTGTGGTTTAGCCACTTGGGCATGTGTGTTTACATATGGGTGACAGTAACCGTGAATGATTTATCGGGGGAGTACCAGAATGTTTTCATGATAGCATTTTGGTTCGTGCCTACGGGCATGACGTATTTTCTCAAACTATACTTGTTTTCCAAACGAGGTTACTAGACTTTTGAAAACAACGGTTTTACATAAACTTTGCTTTTGACCCACTCACCGTTTTATGTTTTGCGCTCCTCCGGAGTTAGTTGAGCTGGGAGCTTGCGACATGGTGGGCGGTGGCTGGCATGTAGGGATTTTCTACGTTTGTGTGCTTTGTATCCCTTACTCACTCGCGGTGTATTCTAAAAATTCTTCCGCACTCTGTTCTTACTATTCAATATTTTTCTTACTATTCATTCTCAAAATTTTCTATTTGGCTTTCGTCAAGCTAACGCGTGTCGGCCATCACCTTAGACTCACAGCAACTTAGGGATCGGGATGTGACAAATATGTGGAAGGAAATCAAATGAGAAATGTTAGATATAAATCTTTATACCCTTTTCATTGTGGTAAAATCTAAAATTTAGAATTGAAAAACTAGCATCTAAAAATTATAAGAATCATATTATCTATAGAAATTACGGCGGCGCCTTGAAAGTGGTTAAATTCTACATTAAAGTGACTCACATTGTTCTCATAGTGCTTTGACCAATGTTTTGTGGACCACTTTCTTTTTTAAATTTGCTAAACCTGAGCATATGTAGAGACTCACTATTTTTGTGACGTATAAAACAAATTTTATCTTTGCTCTGTCATATTGATCTTCATTAAAATTAATTTAATTTAATTAATTTAAGACAAAAATTTTAAAATTTAAATTAATTTATGATAATTAATAGAGATTGAAACATCACCTTTATTTTAGCAAGCGGTAAATGCACTCCGGATAAGTGCGATGCGTAAAAACATAATAATAAAAAATAGGCAAATATTCAAGTGGTATTTGGCATTTGCACACACACACGTGATAGGGCTTTCTTTATTGGTTTGCTAAGATTGAGCTTTCTTTATTAAATTCGGGCTCTTTTTCGGCTTCTTGAAAATAATATGTGTTATTTGACACGAAAGAGGGAAAAAAATGTCATTGCTTGTCGGCTTAGGCTTAAGTTGGACCCCGAAAGAATAGACACAACGATTCTACGATAGAACATTGAATCGAAATTAACAAATTGCTTAGTTGTGATTCAATCCAAATCAACGGCTCAAATCCTATCTATTAGTTCCTATCTTATTTTAGTTATTTTTGTTATCAAAATATTTTGGCAAATTAAACTCGAGAGGACATTTATGACTAGCTATCATGTGATTTGCTTGAACAATCTTTACTCATAATGTAAATATATTGTTATATTTAAAAATTTATTATTTAAATTGTTTTATCTACACACTTTTTACTTCCCATATTTTTCAACTCCGGCCGTCGGATCGAGTAAATTGAAGAATATATAAAGTCGAGAAATTAACAAATGTGTGTGAGAAGTAAAAAAGAGTGTGTGGATGGCACAACCCTTTTATTTTAGAGGGTATTGAATTGCTAAAAATAAAGAAATTTTATTTGAACCCATATAACATCTCCTATACACCCAACTCAAACTTTAAATGTAAATTGTCTTTATTACCCTATTGCATAGTACCATCAAGTACAAGATGAAATTAACAATAAAAATAAGATTTATCAATAAACACACACCAAATAATCAAACACTTACCATCACGTAATCTTTTCCCTACGTTCTTTTGACATATGGATGGTGATTTTGAAGTTTTTAGTTCCTCCAACAAGGTATGAATCAATTTATGCAAGTGTTTTTGTTTGATTTCAATTATTTTATGAAGCCAAAGCAAAAATCCGGTCGATTCAAGATGCTGTGCACTTGCTTTAATCAATGTCCCATAGTTGGATTTTATTTTCTAAATGGAATATTGCACATTGCGCAACCTTATGATAGTTTATAGCAACCATAGTCTATTGGATGAAATGACATTATTTTCCACATTGCGAAAAGATGATATTGCAAAAAATTCCCAAGAGATGCCTTGAATGAGTTGCAAAACATTGATTTGAGTTTTTATTTTCTAAATGGAGTGTAAGATAAATTTGTATATTGAATTGAGTTTGCGAGGATAGTTTAAGTAAATTTGGATTTAAAGAGATATTAATAGTTTAATTAAAAATAATATGAGTGTAGATAGTAAGTTAGGTATAAAAGATTTTATTTTTCTATTTTTAAAGGGACTAGTGGTGGCTAAGCCACAACAGTCCATCTTTCCGAAGGCCAAAAAAACTCACGAAACATTTCAACCTCTCATAACTTTCTAGATACATAAAAATTGTGTGTATAGCTTTAACACACACATATATGTGTCTATTTGTCAATGGCTACCGGCGCGAGACGGAAATTCTACATTTGTGTGATTGCAAGCCATCTCTCTTGGTGAAACCACACAATAACTAGGATCCGTGTGAATATAAGAGTGGGGCCGGGACCGGCCCTCTCACTAGCGAGATGGGCTTAGTCGACATTCAAGCGGAACCACAAACTTTCGTGTGAACTTTGAGAGGCAAAAATTAAAATTAAAAAATAATAATAAAAGCAATAACCCGGATCTATCTTTGGGTGCATTTAAGAATTAATATGTTTACTACCAGAACATTTTCGGATCTTGAATACACCTATTAGTGAACTAAACTTGGGGACTGGCTACGGTGCTCGCAAGCATTGAATACTCACATCGATCTCACCCTCCTTTTCCCCCTCTCTCCTCCCTCCTCCCTCCCCTTTTAATGGTGAATCGGTGTGAGCATTCAATGCTGCGGCTGCTTAACCTCCACAAACTTGAAATCAAAACAAAATCTTGCAAAAATATCAGTGTTAGTTTTCTATTATTCTCATCAATCATCATACACACGGTGGCACAAAAAAATCCTCAAGGGACACCACTAAAGTAGAAAGAAGAATCAAGGTGAGATGAAGGCCCTAGGTTTCCCGCTCAAGGCGTTGCCAATCCACTGAATGTGAAGCAAATTGGACTGAAGCTAAGAGCCAGATTAAAAATAGACGATACAAAAATAGAAAATCTGGAAAAATTAAAATTTTCAAATTCTTGTGTGGCTACCTTGATGCATGTGTAGATCTGGTACATTGTGAAGCTTTCATCCTTCTTTGTCTACAGTCAGAGTAAAAAGAAAAACCAAACACAAAAAACCATTGAAAGAAATAATCAAAAAACTTTGTTGAAGTGTAAAAATATGAAATTAAAACAAAACACTCATGAAAGCCCAGAAAACAATATTCAAACCATACCATACCTGTTAGAAGACTTCACCTTCATTGATGGTGATGCCTTTTCCCCTCTTAATTATGTTCCAATCTTCATCCAAGTCGACGTCCCCTTGTTCCTGCTCCCACGGACCCAGTGGTCAGTTCATCTTAGCACGCCCGCTCTGACCGGCAGATCAGTCAAATTTGACGGTCGGATCGTCAGTTCGTCTTCCACTCCTCTCGGCCGCTCATAGTAAACCCCTTTTTTTTAGCATTTCCTATTTTCTGATTTGATAATTTAATTTAGATTTTTATTAGTAGTTTAATTTAGAGTTTAATTTGTTGGCCTGGGGTGGGACATGTTTCTAATAAAAGCACTTTTAACGAAACTCTTATAAGCATAACTGCTAACTACATAAACGATCTCAGACAGAGCTAGTACACATCTCTATTCTCAGATTTAATATACTCAGATCATTAGCACTCTTCAAGGTGAATCATTAGGGTCTTTCTTTACAGTGTTTAATGGTAAATCTATCTTTAAAATGTTGGCCATATGTAAGAAGGATTTATTGGATGGCTGTTTGTCAGCCGGTATAGATGCCGTACAAAGAACTGGTCTTCAATTTGGTGGGACTAACATGATGTGTGATGAATACTGTATCTATCTTTTCTTTCCAGTTTAAGGTTCTTGACAAATCTCATTTGAGCTCAACTTTGCAAAGATGATGCTTTTTAACTGCAATGTGCATGTACTTTCATGTAGTTGCGTCCTGTACCTTAATGCTCTCATGACCTATCTCCCCACTCAAAATCATGCTTGGAATGTCACGACTTTATGTCTGATAGAAAAAGGGAGAAGTCCTCAAATTCACCAAATCTGTGTAGTCTCTGCTATCATTTCTATCAATTCTATAGGCTCCCAAATATTGCCATGCATTTGTCATTGAAGATCTCTATTTTTCACAGATAAGTTTTAAGTCCATTTGCAAATTTGCTACCAAGATGGTAAAAGATTTTAGAGAACTTTATGTCCCATCTACAACAATTGGATTAAGGATCAGGAGAAAATGTAACTGAGAGGAAGTAATTAATGTTTTGTAACAGGAGTGGAGTCCTTTTCAACTGGTGTAGGGAAGCAAATCGAAGCAGTGCACTAAATTTTTCTGGTTCAAATCTTTCTCATCTAAGTAGATATCATGGGAATTTATCTTATCCGTTAAGGTAGTTAAAAGCTTTTATAAAATTTCAACACGAATTGTTACCAAATGAAATCATATAACTGCACTGATGAACTGGGAGTTCATAGTTGTTGTACAGGTACACACTTCGTTTTGGTTTTAATGAAGTTGACAAATTTCATGTAACATAAAACTGGTTTGTTTATGAACTTCATGGATAAGTATTCACTAGACCAAACTTGGCCTCACCAAATTTGCAAAATTTACACCACCTGAGCCTTGATTGTGCAGCTACAAGTTTATGTTATCTTTTTCATTGTCAGTTCGCATTCAAGAGTTCAAAAGGGAAAATAATACGGCATTTAAGGCTAACAGTGTGATGGGAGCAACTGGTTTGATTGCCCCATAAGACCTGCAGCTTCAGTTAGGTTTAAACACTTTGGCGTTCGATTGTAAGTTTCCTTTTTGTGAACTAAGTCCATCAGTTCCTTTCATTAATTATTGCATGCTACTTTTTTTCTATATAAGATCTACGGTATCATTATCCCCAACGTCCTTCTTTCGGCCGGCCCCTAACTTCCCTTCTTTTATAGTTAATCCTCGGAATCGGAAATCGGATCGACAGCAAGTAACATGTGCTTATCTGGGTTCAATTCCTTGATTCCTAACCTATTGGATTAATTCCTTCGATGCTTGCTCAGTGAGTCGACTCAATATCGAGAGACTCACCCACCGAGGACTTTATCGCACCCTTATGTGTCTCCATCTCTCGAGTCGAGCTCAATCTCTGAGGTGGGTATTACAAACTCTTTTGTATGTAAATAGTATGTACATCAAGTATTATCTTTTGTATGTAAATAATACTATATACAAAATTTTTCATATGGTTTTCAATCCCGGCATCCCTTTCTAGTAAAGAGATAACGTGGAGATATGTCACATCGCTCAAGAAAATTTAAATAGTTTTAAAATATGAATTGTTTTATTGAATGAAAAAGTGAAATCTTATAGTATATTATTATTAAATACAACTTCTAACAAAACAAGGACTATAAAATAAAAAATGAATATATAATATACCTTGGCTAAAATCCAGTACATACGCTTATCCAACAGCTGTATGTGGCTTTCAACCATTCCACATATGTTTGTCTGAAAGCTACACAATAGTAGTTGATTTCTGACAAGGAGGCTACATACACACAGACGTTTTGTGTTTTTAATGTTTATTACACTTAATTCTAAACGTGACGATTTTCTATATATTGTGATGTATAATATTTGTGTCTAACAAATCTGTGTGGAAAAATTTTTCTAGTAGTGTTCATTAAATAATTTTATTTGGTATGTGCGTGCGAAGACACTTTTATTTTGGACATATGTTCATGTTGCATGGTATTGGGCACATTCAACCAAACCAAGTCCCTAGATGAGGCCACATTCGACTAAGAATACACCAAGGACACGTTTACTAATTTGTAATTAAAATAAGAGTAATTGTAATTAAAATAAGAGTAGTGAATTGAGGAGGAATCAAAATCAAATTTTTGTCCCATCTATCTTTAAACATTCAATAAAAAACCCAAATTTAAAATGTGCTGACCACATTGGATCATTATTGACCTACTAATACAACTTATTTGCACCCATGCCACCCATACTAATACAAGTGATTTTGTTCATGTAGGTACATTATTTTTTAAATATATATATATATATGTATATATGTTACAAAAAAATAATTTTTCCTAAACATTGTATACACAACACCCATGTTTTATATATTGAATCAAATACAACCTTTTATTGACAAAAAAAAATCAAATGCGATCTTCCCCTTTGTAGGTGAATTATTTTTCATGTATTATTACATATGTTATGCGCATTTTGTTTTTATTTATTTTACCAATGTTAGGTAAATTATTGTTCATGTAGGTAAATTTTTGTAATATATATATATATATATATGTATGTATGTATTGTTATTCATGTATTAATATTACATATGCTACGCACGTTTTGTTTTTTTTTCTTTTATTTTACCATTTGTTAGGTGAATTATTGTAGGTAAATTATTGAATCAAATATCAAATGCACCCATGTTTAACAAATGAATCAAATATCCACAACACCCATATTTTATCTATTGAATCAAATACAACCTTTTATTGACAAAAAAAATATCAAATGGAGTCTTCCCCTTTGTAGGTGAATTATTTTCATGTATAACATATGTTATGCACATTTTTATTTTTATTTATTTTACCATATGTTAGGTAAAATACAAATTACTTTTCAAATTTATAGAACTAGAAATACACTAATTTTGGGAGAAACACATACACTAAACGCTAGAAACCCAAAATCGGTGCCTTTTCTATTTCCAATTTGGTAAGAAAATGAAAAAATAAATTACAAATGCCTAATTTTATGCAAAGTTTCAAAAGAATAACCAAAACATGATAATGCTTTGAATACAGTTACATATATCGATCTTTTAATTTTTTATTGTTTAAATTGAGATAATAAGCATTAATGTTCAAGATTTATTGTAATCGTTGAAATTAATGTTGTTCAATTAAAAAAATGTAATTTGTATAGTTTCTTCGGGACATTAATTCTCATATTTGACATTAATATGCAATGAATTTATAACGTTAATGTTTTTTTATTTTTATTTTTAGTTTTTACAAAATCATTAACTCTCACACAATCGCAAATTAATTGTGTACAACAAACATGCAAAAAGGGTATTTTAAGCATCAGAAAAATGTAAAAGTGTAAAGTAGCATTATAATTAATGAATTTGCTTATGTGGATTCTAGTCACTTGGTTATTTTCAAGTAAAAAATTATGTACGGTTTTATATGGAGAAAAATAAATTTGAGAGGCTAAAGTCATATTTTCATTAAGTTGTTTAATAATCCCCTTGAATCGGAATGAAACAAAATATGATTACTAAAATACCCCTATCTTAATCAATAGACAAATTCAAAACTTTATCAAACAATTTCACTCATTGATATAAAAACATTTCACACTAATAAAACTTGATTCTTTTCTTTTAAAAAGTAAAAAACTCAACAAAAACAATTTTAATTATTACTCTTCCTGTAAAAAGGCATTGACACAAAAAAAAATAAATAAAGAAAAAACAAAGGCAACAAGAAAAAAAAGGGTTATGGAACCTCCACGGTTCCAACACAACCCTCCTTACTCTCCTCCTTTGCATTTTCAGACATTGCGATCAACCCCAACTGCCAACTCTCATTGCCACTCTCTCTCTCTCTCTGTCTGTGGGTTGTTTGAGTAGAACTGTTAGGGTGGGTCTTGGCAGTAGAGAGGTGGTGCGGTGGTCTGCGTTGGTTAGGGGTGGGGATGGATGTGCTTTGGGTGGTTGACTCGTGGGAGGCAGGAAAGGGGCTGAAGGTTCAAGGGGTAATTTCGAGAAGTTTGATTCCGGATGTTGGCTTTCTTCTGGAATTCAAATACCACCTCCAAGTCAGTATTTGGCTTTCGGGAATATCAAGAATCTGAATACTAATTTGGGTGGAGCCCACTAATATTTTCATTCCCAAAAGAACAAGGTTTGGCTGCGACAATTCGGCAGCCAGTCCTGCTATACCCACTCCCGTGTGAACACGTATCCATATTTTGATTTTTTAATCAAAACTTGGACCTGGCGTCCGCGAATTGGTGACCGGCGAGCTCACCTTGAATTATCGGCAACCAGATTATTTTCTTCCCAAAATCTAGTAAACGCTGGAATTACATGAGGGGAAAAATCCGATTCCCTTTCTTCAACCTCCATTCCGGTTTCGTAAACATGCCTAATTAAATTTTACAACAAGAAATTGGTTATTTGATCCATCCAAGAAAGCACATGTCAAAAACAAAAAAAACTACCATTAATTGATTTGTATCCACCAATACATATGATCCATCCAAGAGAGCTAAGTAAATAACCAAAGTTGGTGCCAATATTACTGGAATTGAAATGCATTCTAATTAAATAATTAATAAAAACTAACTATTCTCCATAATGAAGATCTACTACTTTGACAACAGGTTACTTGATTACATAATCACACAACATGAGGGGATCTTATTGTTTTCTTCTCTTGATCACAGGATGAGTACCAAAGTGATAGCGGGGGGTTGAGATGGACGACCGCTCGGAAAAACTGGGCCGAAGGGCGGCGGATCGATGAGACAACCATCTTCATCAGAAGATGAAGCCGGCTGTACCTCCCATGCAGCTTTTTGCCTTCAGTTCCAGGAAGATCATATATCTGTGCATATATGTGTTTTTCGGAAATCAAACAGGGTATCAGCTTGCATTACTATTTGATAATTAATCAGAGGACTGACAACAACACTAAAGTTTTACACAAAATATGGTAACATCATGCAATTGGGCGGAGTCCTTACGAGTACAACTACATCAAGGAAATGAAGCATCAGCTCATGGACAACCAATAATTAGATATATATATATATATATATATACGGTTTATATATGAATCCTCATATGTCAACCAGACAGGCGACAGACTAATCATATAGTTTCAACATCGAATTATCGAATAAGTCGAATTATTATACATACCTTTGGGACTAGATGGAGCAGAGACTCCGATAACACATCAAATTGTTGCTTTACTCTGTCAAGGCATCCACCAGACTTCCAATTTCTCTCCTATCAACGGCAACCAGAATATCCCTTAAGGCAGTGGCCAGTGGCCAAAACCAAGATTAATGGAACCATCCCTAAGAGTTGTAGCATCCCTTTTAACCTTGAAGAATCCCCGGAGTTGGAAGCTCCTGTAGTCTCAAATATTGTTCAATCTACTTACGACAGTTGTGTGTGTATCGCGAAAGAATGTTCGTAGATCTTCTTTGAAAGTGTCAAGTGAAATATGAATTTCAATGTTATTGTTCATGAGGCCCTGCAACATTAAATATTGTTAACATAAGTATATTATGATCTGAAAAATAAAATAATTACAGAAACAACAAGTGAGTAGCTACCCCTGTTCTGCAAAGCCCGTATTGCTGAATGGAGAGGATCCGACATTCCTCAAATATATCCAGGAGAGAGATGCAGATGATTTACAAGCGTCGCTAGCTCTGTATTATCTCTCTCACTCTCTGTGAAGATCTGAAGATAATAAAAAGTGAAGAAAATTGGATGATATAAAAGGAGAGGGGAAGTGGTTGTGGTCTTCAATTTTTCTTCTCCCATTTGGACTCTGGGTGATTGCTGATTTGGAGTATGCAGATACCCAGAATGGAATGGTGGAAAACGAAAGCTCTCTCTATATATATTTTCTCTCCTGTGTTGCATGCATGCAGTGCCTTTCCTCATAATCAGTGCATGCAAAATATCCAGTTTGACCAGTGCTGTTCGCAAAATCGATCAATGTGTTCGTAGATTATAAACTTAAATTCATATATTTATAGATCATGAATGTGTTACTCATTCGTTTATAAACTTAATTCATACGACACAAACACGCCTCCAGCTCGTTACTCATTCGTTTAGGAAAATAATTTTCACTAATTATTAACCAATAGAATTTTTGTTGCTTTATTTTTCACTCGTTCACAATTCGCTTTTACAAAGATGTGTCAGAAAAAATTGAATAATACATATGAAACCAGCATTCCACACAAAGGCTAAAATTAAACTTCTTCTATTTATATAGAGTTTTTCTATTTAAACTCCACTACTCATGTAAGTTTACCCCACTAATTAATTTTATTTTTAATTTGTTATTTGATGAAAAGACAAAATATGACATATTACTTAAAGCTTAAAATAATATTTCCATCTACAGGCACACAAACTGTGACATCCCACATCGACCAACAAAGAACGGGTGATGTGCTTTATATGTACATGCCTACCTCCAATTAGCACGAGGCCTTTTGGGAGCTCATTGATTTCGAATTCCATATATAGAAACTCCGAAGTTAAGCGAGTTTGGGCTAGGTCAATCTCAGGATGGGTGATCCACTGGGAAGTTGCTCGTGAGTTTCCAAAAACAAAACTATGAGGGCATGGCTCAAAGCGGACTATATCACCCTACAGCGGAGCCAGTCCGGGATGTGACACAAACCCTAATCCTTTGTTAGAACAAAAAAATTCTATCGTTTCATCTTCTCCCTCCCAAGTTCATACTTTTCTCCACAAACTTCAACTAAGTACAAGTATGGAGAGTCATATAGTTGTTTCATAATGGTCAAACAAGGTACAAAATTTTACTTTTTTTTCGATTTTATATTTATATAGTCTATTTTTTTGTCGTTGCCAAACATATTGTTTCTTCCCCATCTTTTTTTCTTGCGGCATCTGCATTTTTCTGGTAGCATAGATTCTAAGTAGAGATGTTGAACAAGGCATGGTGGGTTTGGCATTTTGTTAGAGAGTAGTTTATTTATTTATTTGGTTGGGGTGTGGTGTGTAAGTGTTTAAGGGTAACTTGGGAACAAATGTGGTGTACTAAGAAAAAATTTAAATTTAAAATTTTTAGTAGGGTGTAGATAGAAAATGGGGTGAACTTAGATAAGTAGTGGAGTTTAAATAGAAAAACTCTTTATATATTTATTTATTTATTTGTCACTTAATATTACAGTGTAGTGGTATTCTTCTTCACTTGTAAATAAGAGTTCTTATGTTCGAATCTCTCGACTCACGAGTTCAAAGCTAATTTATTTTTTCACTCCTAAATGTAAATATATAATTATATTAAAAAACAATTCTGCTTTTTCCTCAAGGAAGCTAATTTGATTGGCCATGAAAAACCAAGAAAATGACAAACAAAGAAAGATGGGTCATGATAATTTAAGGTATAAGAACTCAGAAGATAGGTCATTGCCCATGTGAAATAAAAGATTTTACGCAAAATCTTCTTGAACCCGCACGGAGAGAAGAGCAGCGTGAAAAAAGAAAGAAAAGTGCAGGGTAAAAAGCTACCCCAATTAATACTAGTAGGTGTTCATTTATTATTACGATTTAGCGATATTTTTTTACATTAATAAGTAACAAGTTTTAGATTCAAATTTCGTAGACAGTGAGATTGAAATCTATTTATTATGAGTTTTTTCTATTTAAACACCATCATCCATCTAAATTCACCCCATCACTTAAGCTGATTTTTTTTAAAAAAAATTAATTGTATAAAAAGACAAAAAAATACATATTACTTAAAACTTTTAAGATAATATTTCTATTCTCGAGATAAACCCTAATTTTTCTCACGACAAAAAAAAGTTCTATCGTTCATCTTCTTCCTCCTAACAAAGAACACGAGATCCCTGTATACGATGCAATATTTGTTAGTGTTTGTATGTGACGGATTCACAAGAAAACTGTAATTAGTATATGTATACTTTTGTAGTTGAGAGAGAACTACTCCAAATCCCTACATTTCCAAATTATCATAACACTTGTTCAAAAGATAAAACAGTGGAGGAACTATGAAGTTTCTACTTGCTGACCATACATGTGCAGCGTCAATTGCAATCTGAAGTCTGTCTACCCAACTCAATATATTTGAACTGTCATGTGCATAAATATAAAATAATGGATATCTGCAATGTTGTAAGAGATATCTGTAATTGCCGTTGAATTT
>CM031082.1:5198138-5244226 GCA_018257905.1 Gillenia trifoliata
AGACTGTAATACCAGTTTTGAAATATAAGAAAAACTCAGTTTCTTCATGGTATCCAGAGCTTAAATTTTTCTTTTCGTTTTTCCGATGGCTTCAAATAGTGTTCCCTTTATCTCCATCCCTAATATCTCTCATCTTGTCTCTGTCAAACTATCTGATTCCAACTATCTTGTCTGGGAAAGCCAGGTCAAACCTTTCTTATTAGGCCAGAATCTTTGGCGCTTCGTTGACGGCTCGCATCCTTGCCCCTCACCCACGCTTCCTCCTTCTGCTAAGTCTGAATCCTTTACCCCTGAATCCTCCACTCCGCCGCTTGCCAATCCTGATTATGTCTCTTGGTTTCAAACTGATCAAAGTCTCATTAGTATTCTTCGTGCTACGCTATCTGAAAGTGTTCTTCCCCAAGTCATTGGATTCTCCACCTCGAAGGAAATTTGGGATTGTCTCAAACAAAATTTCTCCCAGCAATCCCTTGCCAATTCTGCCCAACTCAAGTTTCGCCTGTTCTCTATTACCAAAGGTTCCAAATCCATCTCTGAATACCTTGCTCAGGCCAAGAGTTTGGCCGATGAACTCACTGCAATCCAGGAACCTGTTTCAAACTCCGACCTGGTTACTTATGTGCTTCGTGGTCTGGGTCTTGATTACCAAATGATTGTGACAGCAATTTTGAATTTCCCTCCTCTACCATCCTTCTCGGACCTTCGCACTCGTCTTCTTGCTTTTGAAGGGCAACAGGCTTTAGCTGCTCAAATGGCTCATGTGGCTTCTCCTGCAGCTTTTGTTGCTGCTCGTTCATACCGTGGCCCCCGTCACTCGCGCCCGCGTGATCACACCTCTCGTTCCTTTGGTCATTCGTCTCCCGTCCGACCTTTCTCTAGCCCTGGCTCTTGTGCTCCACGTCCTTCCTCCTCCTCTCAAGGTCTTTTGGGTCCTCCACCCTCTCGCCATTCACTTCAGTGCTGGAATTGTCAACAATTTGGTCATGTTCAAGCCAATTGCACTTTCCCTCGTACTTTCGCTGGTATGCACGTTACATCGTCTACAGATCCTAACTGGTATTTGGACTCAGGTGCCACCAATCACATGACCCATGATGTGCAGAAATTACACTCTGGCACTCCATATGCATCTTCCGATCAGGTTGTTGTTGGTAATGGGGACACCCTACCCATCACCCATTCTGGTAATCTATCTTTTTCTTCGGGTACCTTTGTCTTTCGTCTCTCTAATGTTCTTCGTGTTCCTTCCCTTCGTAAAAATCTTTTATCTGTTGCACAATTTACTCGTGATCTTAATGTTAGAATTACCTTCTTTCCTTGGGGATACCAAATTTGTGACTTAAAGTGTGGTGTTGTTCTCTTTCAGGGTCTATGTAAAGATGGTCTCTATCCTATCTTTCCAAAGCCGTTGTCTATTTCCAAGCAAGCTTTTTCGTCTACCGTCGTGTCGTCCTCTCTGTGGCATCGTCGTCTTGGTCATCCCTCCAATAAAGTTCTTCAGTCACTTGTTTCTCGGTCCTTATTAGGTTCTCTTTCTCGTTTATCAAATTCACCTTGTACCCATTGTGCATTAGCTAAATCAATAAAACTTTCATTTTCGTCTCATGACCATTCTTCTACTGAGCCATTTGCTTTAATCCATTCAGATGTATGGATGTCTCCTGTTGTTTCTGTTTCTGGATATCGATATTATGTCTTGTTTACAGATGATTACACTCGTTATTCATGGATTTTTCCTATGCGTTTTAAATCTGAAGTCTATGGTCATTTCTCGACCTTTGCTCTGTATGTAAAAACTCAATTCTCTTTGTCTATCAAACAATTTCAAAGTGATGGGGGAAAGGAATATGATAACCTGCAATTTAAACAGTTTTGTGCTACTAACGGCATTGTGCATCGTTTTTCTTGTCCTCATACACCCCAACAGAATGGGTTAGCAGAGCGAAAACATCGTCATATTGCTGATATGGGGCGCACTCTCTTGCACACTGCTCACATGCCTCACAATCTATGGGTCGAAGCGTTCTGTACAGCAGTTTCTTTAATTAATCGACTTCCAACCCCCATCCTTAAAGGAACTTCCCCCTATAAGTTATTATTTGGCACTTTCCCGGATTACAATTTCCTTCGTGTTTTTGGCTGTATTTGTTACCCATATCTTGGTGATTATGTAACTCACAAACTACAACCTCGTTCTCTTCAGTGTGTTTTTGTTGGCTACAGTGATCGTCATCATGGTTACCGCTGCCTTCATCCTCCTACAGGTCGCCTCTATGTTTCTCGCCATGTCATTTTTCATGAAGATCAACTCTATTATGCTGTTGTTTCTAAGCCTGTTCAGCTCCCAGATCTTGCTGTAATTCCCGTTGGTTTTCTTCCTAGTCCACCAGCTCAGCCCATTCTTGCTGTCACTTCCCAAGAGTCAGCCCTCACTTCTCAAGAGTCGGCCCCAAGTTCTTCAACTTCACTAGAAATTTGTCCCATTCTCCAACACACTGTCGTTCCCACCTCTTCTCCAACACCGGCTGTATCCAACTCATCTTCAGATTCACGGATTCAAACACCACCTGATCCCGTTCCTCTTCTTTCACAGCCAGCCACATCCGTTTCTAATCCACCACCTTGTTCGTCATCTCCTGTTGTTCCTTTTAATGATCCTGTCACTGCTCCTCCACCACCAAGTGCTCGTCTCAGTCCTGTTCACACCCGATCCAAATCTGGAATTGTCAAGCCAAATCCCAAATATCATGCCAATTTTTCTACTAGGTACCCTATTCCTCATGCTTTTACTGCTTTGATCAACAAAGACACTGAACCCACATGTTACACACAAGCCAATCGCCATCCTGAATGGAAACAGGCCATGCTTGATGAGTATCATGCTCTCCTTCAACAGGGCACCTGGTCCTTGGTGCCGTCATCTCCTTCGTTCAATACAGTTGGTTGCAAATGGGTCTTCAGAATCAAGCGGCGCTCTGATGGCACGATTGAACGATATAAGGCACGCCTTGTTGCCAAAGGCTTTCATCAACAATCTGGTGTCGATTACTTTGACACATTCAGTCCTGTAGTTAAGCCCACAACCGTTCGCACTGTTCTCTGTCTGGCTATTTCTTTTGGATGGCCTCTTCGGCAACTTGATGTCAAAAATGCTTTTTTGCACGGCTCACTATCCGAAAATGTTTATATGCGGCAACCACCTGGCTTTACTGACCCTCACCGACCCAATCATGTATGTAAACTTCATAAGGCCATTTATGGCCTTAAGCAGGCACCCCGAGCATGGTTTCAACGTTTTAGTTCTTTCCTCCTTCGTGTTGGCTTTACTCAAAGTCAGGCTGACAACTCTATGTTTGTTTATCATGATCAATGTTCTGTTATGATCTTGTTGCTCTATGTAGATGACATCATTCTCACTGGTAGTCATTCTTCTCATCTTCTTGACTTTATACGCACATTGAGCACTGAGTTTGACATAAAAGATTTGGGGAGTTTGCATTATTTTCTTGGTGTGGAGGTAAATTATCATCCTACTTCCATTCATCTTACTCAAAACAAGTACACTGTTGATCTCCTCAAACGCAGTAATCTCTTGGACTGCAAACCTGTTTCTACACCGATGACTTCCAAAGGTACCCTTTCTCGAACCCATGGTACTCCTCTTGCAGATCCTATCCCTTATCGACAGATGGTTGGCGCCTTACAATATCTCACAATGACTCGTCCTGATATCTCATATGCTGTTCAACATGTCTCTCAATTTATGGGATCACCCAGTGATGTTCATTTTGAAGCTGTCAAACGAATACTACGTTACCTAAAAGGCACCCTTGGAGTTGGCCTTCCTGTTCGCAGGTCCTCTGACTGTTCTTTCTTAGTCGCCTATTCCGATGCTGATTGGGCTGGATGTCCTGACACTCGCAGGTCCACAACTGGGTATTGTGTATTCTTGGGACCCAACCTCATTTCATGGAGTGCAAAGAAACAGCCAACTGTATCCCGTTCTAGTGCCGAGGCCGAATATCGAGCTCTTGCCTATGCTTGTGCAGACACTTTATGGATCCAAGGTCTCTTAAATGAACTTCGTTGTCCGCTTACCCGTCCAGTTTTACTTAACTGTGACAACCTATCTGCCACATACTTAGCTGCTAATCCTGTCTTTCATGCTCGCACAAAACACATTGCTATTGATTATCACTTTGTCCGAGAACGGGTAGCCTCTGGCAGTCACAAAGTTCAGTTCGTTCCTTCTCAACTACAGCTTGCGGATATCTTCACCAAAGGGCTGCCAGCTGACCGTTTTGAACGACTTGTTTCCAAACTCGTCACCTATCCGGTGTCCAGTTTGCGGGGGAATGTTAGGCAGTTATCCTAATTATTACTAGTAACTGGTGCCTTAAAGCGGCGTTGGCGTTCTTATCTCCCCTAGCGGCGGAAGACTGTCTCATCGAAGTGACAATCCGTAAAAATGGCCGGTAAAGAGATCGCGTGCAAGGCTCCCTAAGAGCTAGTCGAAGGAGAATCTGTCGACAAAGATTCACATCCTTCTTTGAGGACCCATGTTGGTACATTGCGGCGCAATATGGCGAGGAAGGTGCATACCAAAAATGCGTAAATACGAAGCGTCGGAGTTCGTACCCGATGGCACCAATTGTAACGCTATAAAGTGTCCCGGGTAGCAATGGGCCTCGGGCGGACCAACATGGCTGCATACAAGATTGCATAGCCTAGGCGGCTCCGAAAGCAGTGCGTTCGCAAGGTCAGGAGGCGATCAATTGATAATGCGGCTTTACTTGATCAAACCTGCTTGAGGCCGTTTGGGGTTGAACATAGGGGAATTCAATGTTCAATTTCAAGCCCAAAACATGCAATACTTATGAATGCGTGCGATATAAACTCTCCGGCATTATCCGGAGTCTTCTGGGCACATGCGATAATTAGGGTGGTGAGCCATAAGTAAGAATTGGCGGGGAGTTTAAGCGGCAATGTGTATGTGGGCGGACATGTGACCATTGTATCGATATATCAACCAAAAACCATATTTACATGAAAATTAGCATTTTTGGTTGGAAGAGTCCACATTATTCCCTTTGATCCACTGTGAAAAGGGTTATGTAGTAACTTTGCTAGGGATGATGTAAAAATCCAATTTCCCCCAACGAGCGAGGGCTTGGCAAAGTGTGCTTGTAGGCACAAAATCCTTACTTGAGGTGGGTGATGCATTATGTAACATATTGCATCGTGTTTTGACGAATGTTCCAAGCGGTAGTGCCAAAGCAAGTAAGCTGCTTTCGAATCACCTGACTCAAGCCGCCTCATATGTGGCATGTCCCGAGTTGGGAGGTGGCCCATTGGCCCCAAACATAGCTTGAGGCTTCATATTTTGGAAGGTGATGCAAAGATACGTCACTCTATTTTCTCTGAGTGGTTTTTATGATCGTATTAAGCTCGAATATCCTTATAACTCAATAGCGTTCTTCGGGCAGGGAATATAAGGCACCCAATAGTAGTCGGTACCATTAATACAACGAGGTGCGGTGCCATTGCCCATGAATCGGGGTTAGTGGAGCTGAATTCGTTGCTAGAGGGTGATTTAGGTATGAAGTTAGTGTGCATAGTCACACGTTCATCCAGAACAACTAACTTCCCCACATTTATACCTTATCACATGTTAATTGAATTCGGTCACATGTATAAGAAACATGATTCAATTAACTCATATTTAGGACAATATCCATAATAATATCCAACAAATTTAAAGCAAATACCAAAACAATCATCAAACAAAAAGGAAGAAAAATTGTTCAAAACTTAAACCAAAAGATAGGGGTTTAAATGTGAGGGCCTTCCATGTCAAAATTTTGCTTTTCCATATGTGTTAGGTGAAGCAAAATTAGTCTCACAAATTGATTCTGAGGAATGGTACTCCTCGACAACATTGGTAGGGGCACAAATAAGTGCATAGCCAATGATCTATTCCATCAAAATGGAGGTAGATTTTGCACGGTTGAGGTTGAGAATCTTGTCCCTTATTCTTGAAGTTTTGGGTCTTGGTTTCCAGGGATCACGTGTTTGAGTCGTGATGCCCTTGTGGTTGACCCCAGTTCTACCCTTGTCGAGTACTCTCGGTAGAAGAAGGAAGAGTAGATTCGGTGAGCCTACTGTGACAGGCCTTAAGTTCAGTACACCTACGCCGAAGCAGGAGCGGGCCTTCGGTACATCCGGCCGGGATCAGCACAGGGTGCCGCTTTCTTTGTTGTGCTTTCGATGAAGCAAAGTGGTAGTATCGAGATCCGAGAATTTAGTGAACCTGCTCTCTTAGGGTGCTTCTTGAGGAGCATTTTTAGAGGTATGGAAGGACGAGAAAATCTTCTCTAGTCAAGTGTCAGTTCTATAAACTTAGAGAATTTGTACCTATTCACGGATGGAGTTCAATCATTGCCTTGTGTCAGGGCAAGATATGTCTTGCTTCGGGCAAGGTGTGTCTTCTTTGTCCGGGCAAGTTATGTCTTGCTTCGAGGCAAGGAGTGTGTCTTGCTTAGACAAGATCATCTTTGCATGATTAGAGCGATCCGTAAATGAAGTCAAAGAGCCATGAGTCCTCGTCATTGTGGTACTTCCATTTACAATGCTTCAGGCATAAGTCTTCGGATGAATCATGACGGAGGCTTATTTAGCTACATCACGTCATTGTTGGCTTAAATGTTTCTCCTTCTCGATAGTCAAGTGGAGCTTCACAACTTGTGCCCACATAAAGTAGTTTCTGCTGGAAACTTCCATGTTAGTGAAATTGAACTTGTTACGGTTCGAATCCAACGGATGGAGGGAACAAAGATTGTGGGTGGTGGTTATGGGAAATAAAATCTCCATAATCATAAAAGTTAGAACATTCGGGTTCTAAGACATGGTTTGGTTTAAATTTTCATGAAAACTACGGGTTTCATGGGTATTTAATTTTTAAGGAAACTTGAGGTTTCATGGCGCTTATTGAAGCTACGGGTTAGTTTATGAACTCAGTTCATATATACACGCAATCAAGCGATAATATATAGAACAAAAATAATACAAATAATAAATTTGGGCATATTTTGGAGTGGGTATTGAAATATATAGGTCTGAGGACCTTGGGATTTGCAAATAGGACCCAAATAAGGTCGTGGTTGGAGCTACGAGGAGCCCAACTTTTATTTTTAAGACTCTTGGCCAGCAAGAAAATAAAAAAAATTGGAAGCGAGAAAATAAGCCCAATAGAAGTGTAGGGTCCAATTAAGCCAGCGGGGGCTTGTGTGAAAGGAAGAGGCAGTGAAAATTTGCTTGGATAGGCTCACTGGCGCTCCCGAGGCGGGCTTACGCAGCGACAGAAGCGGCCCGGGCCTAGGTGGGTTAGGCTGCTGGGCGCCAACCCGAGGCGCGGCCGAGAAAGGTTAGGCTAGCGGGTGTCTGCAGCGGAGGAGAAGAAGAATGGGGTGAGCCCATTTGGGATTAGGCTGCGAGGCCTTGGCTCGGCTAGGAGGCGGCTCGGTGGTGCGGCGCGGCTCGAGTCAGGCGGCCGAGGCTTGGCTCGAGCGCCAGCTCAGCACAGCTCGGCTCTGAGCCGGCTCGGCTCGGCTAGGGTTTTTTTTTTTTTTTTTTTTTTTTCTTTATTTTTCAAAAAAACGAAAATTTTTTTGATAAGGAATTTCTAGTTTTTTTCGGAAAAGCAGGGTGATGTTTTTGTAGAAGCGAAAAAGATAAGAAAAAACCCTTAATTTTCCTTCGATTCACGCGATCATAATCAATTCATAATATATTTCGAGATATATTAAATGCGATGCTAACACAATATTTACGGAAGATCGATAATTCTTTAAGCCTTGAGAAAATTGGGTTATGCATCATGGTGAAGGTTCATGCAATCGAGGTCGACAAAATATCGAGCAATCGGGGGCCCGAGTGTTTTAGAGAACTTTGGATTCTTGATGATAGTGGTTGAACAAAGATTTGTTTTTGCAAAAGATTGCTTTCAACTCAGTTTCCATCGTCAATGCGTTGAATCTTGTTCAAAATAACGGGGGAAAATTGAATCAATAGCAATATATTAATTCAATAAAAATAAATAAATCAAAGTAAACTATTGAAGTGTACTCCCCTTGATTGAAGATGGTCAGAACTCCGGAGTATAATTCTCTTGAGCACGGCGAGAGCGTCTTGATAACGTGTTGTGGACAGATTTTAGTGAAGGGTCGCGGCAGAAGAATAGAGAGAGAATTTGGTGAAACGCTTGGTGTATGTGGAATATGTGATGCGTATATTAGCATCACAGACTCTTTATTTATAGTAATAGAGTACAATTACATTAGGAAACTAATCCCATACATATTGGAATATCTAATCCACTTATCTACCTAGAGTTTACACCAATCACATTTAACACATGTTATATTTTATCTACAACATGGTGTACATTTCTAATTACAATCAATGCAAAAATCCCTAGGAAACATATTAAGGAATCCCTATACAATTAACATTACATATTCTAATACTCTCCTATGAAGTTTGGTGCATAGATATCGAACATGCCCAGCTTTGCACGCAAGTTTCACAAATTCATAGCATCATCTGGATGCTTGTAATCAAGACACCAAGTTGATCTTGAGACTAACTCTCGGTACTTCAATAATCTTTCTATCCCTGGCTTCTCCTTGATGAAGGAGCCGGTCCAGCATCCATGTTTCGTTCTATCATGATGAACTTGGTTTGCGAGTGATCTCACACGCTAGTTCTTGTCACAATACAAATTCATAGAGTTTTGGATTATCCCAAATCTCTCAAAATATTTCTCGGCCATAACAATTCAATAGTCCTCAAGGTGAATCCTCTGTGTATTCGGCTTTGGGACTAGAAAGAAACTACAACATTCTGTTTTGTGCTTCTCCAAGTAACAAGATTTCCTTCTACAAATGTGAAGTACCCACAAGTCGACCTCCTGTCATCAATCGATCCTGCTAATTTGCATACGTATATGCTTCAACTTTCAAATGAATTTAAGGAATTATTAGAGATAACTTATTTAGAGTGTCTTGGAGTTATTATCCTTCGGTTGTGTAATTGGTCAAGTGAGTAATAGCAATAAGTTAATAAGAATATCAATATAACATAGGACAATCTTTTATCATAAGATTGTCCGTTTCGTTTCTTTCTATTTTTCGTCATGTTACATTTATACATGTAATAAAATAAATCTACTGAGATTCACGATTTTTAGAACAAAAAAACGTCAATCCGCATTTGAGTTCGGATTGGAATTTTGGTTGATTCAATCGAAATTAAACTTCTTTTTCACAGTTCCAGATTTAATCCATTTGTGCACTCAATTATTAGGTTTAATCACAAAAAATTTTACTTGTCGATTGAGATTTATTGACTTTTAATTCAACTAAGCAACTTTTCTTTTATGTGATGATGAGTCAGCATATTATTAGCTTGTACTTTGAATTTTTTTTTTTGTCTTTTAACCCCTTAGACTAATTTAGGCATCCAAATCTATGATGAGATGATTGGTCGAGATTTTAATTTTCCATATTTTTAGAATACTAATAGGTTTTGATAAACCTCCATGACTGGATTCAATGAACCTACTTATTATTAGGATGTCTGGACATAAGCATCAGGTTCATTACTATACTAAACTGCAAGATTTGGAAAACCTACACGATTGGTTCATTGAACCTCCATATCCAGTCTATTACCATAAAAAATAAAACCTACCACGACTGGTTGGTTCATTATTACTATTTATTTATTTATAATTATTTGGTTGAGACGCAGTTATGACCTTTGATGATCTCTCTCATTATTTTGGTGCTTGTACCTCTCAATTTGTACCAAAATTAACCTTTTGCTTTACATTCATTAAATAGAATTAATCATATGTTTTTCAAAATGCTAGGAAAACCACACAGCCGAACAACATTTTTAAACCATCTGATGTGTCAAATGACATACACAACATGCATAGACTTACCTGTAACATGAGTACTGGTTGTTATAACTGTGCTGCGGATGACAGCTGCATATATGGTGGTCGAAGAACAGCAACGGCAGCTTCACGTCCAAGTAATCATCAACTTATTGTTTGTCACAAATTTAGGCTAAATATTAATAGTACTTTCTTTTTTTTTTTTCAAGAAATATTCTAGGCTATATCCATAAGGGAGCCTACAGTTGACTCCGCCCTTGGGCTCTCTGAAATCAAGCATGCTCTACACGTAGAACCAGAGAAGATTTTTTTTTCCAGAATGACTTCAATTCTCTGATAGTTCAATTCTTCCAAGTGTATCTTAAGGTATATATATATATATATATATATATATATATGTATAAATGGTTCGTTATCCAAATATTACAATGCTTCAACTTTGAATTATCAATTTATTGTATCTTATTAAGAAAAATGTCTACTAACTCCAAGCACAAAGAGCATGGTTTCTTTCATTCTTTATTGTTGTTTACAATTTAATATTGTAAGCATGGTTGTTGTTATTATTGTTATTGAAATTTCTATTATTTAAAATTCATTCCCCAAAAGAATATTTTAATTTATATTTTTCTGTGATTGCTCCAACAATCCCAAAGATAATAAGTTTGTAGAAAAAATTAGAAAATGAATTTGTGAAGAGATTATTATGCAATTGATACGTGAATGAGATTTCCTTTTGATAATTTGCCTAGATAATGGTTGTCGTTGTATATATCATACGAAGCAACAAAAAAGTTGTGGAATCTTTGACGGAAAAACACTTGAGAACGTTGTTTAAACAAAATTTTGGTATAGATTTTTGTTTTAAAACGAATGATTCCATGAACATATGTTTGACATAAGGAGTTGCTGAAGTAAGTTTGTTTTTGACCACATAACAAAAAGCCCTAATAACTCTTAACCAAAAGGAGACCCTAAAAACTCCTCATCTGTTTTCTCTATCTTCATTCTTGTTTCTTCTTTTCCCGAGTGCCTCCTTCTTCATATCCTTTTATCTCTTCGTCTTTTGCTGCGGCTCCAACTCCTCTTCGTCGCTCCTAAGCCTGAAAGGATCACTTCCTATTCATTCATATTGTCATGCCGGATCCCGAAGTCGGTGAAAATGCGGAATTCGAAATGCGAGTTAAAATTAAAAATTAATTAATAAAAAGAAAACTGAAACGGGGATGAGAAATAATAATTCCTCTTACTTAAAAACAACTCATAATTCTTTCCAAGGCTAAAATAAAAGTCATAATAAAAAGGCATTTTACTATTCATTTTAATCACAAGGACATTTTTGTTTGTAAATGTTTATATCGGGTCAAACTCTTTTCTTTATTTACTCTTATGCCATTATCATCCATCACATGGTGGGGTCCCACAATTATTATTATACAAAGTTTTGTATTATGCTATTTGAAACCACTTTGTCATCTTTTGTTTATTCTTTGCCATGTGTTCTAAGCTTCCATCATATTATCCATATTGTGCAGCTCTTCTCCTGTCATATTATTCAGAAATCTTCATCTCCTTGTTCTAGTTCTTCTTGCCTTTCATGATCTTTAACATTACAAATATGTTACTTGACTTCTCCTATTGGATATTGAAGGTTTCCGGTAGGGTTGATGACTAATTTTGAATACGATGTAAATATACATCTCATTGTCTTCTTGCTACTAATGACATATCATAATTGGAAATCTTGAATTCTTCTAATGTAATGTCTCGACTTCCTCGGTTGATATGGTTGGATATGTTGTTTTGTGGAGTCACTGTGTTAATAGTATGGGGTATAATCACGAAGGATTCCTTGTTAATCATGGCTATATGTCTTGCCTCTTCTGCTTTTTGTGCATACATGCCTATACCATTACGGAGGACTACTGTGAAACTTATACAAATTTGCTTCCATAAAATCTAAATAATCTTGTATGCTCACTTTCTTAGGGTTGGTTGGGAAAGTTTCTAGTTGTGAATTATTTGTCAATATAAACTTTCTCCAAGATAACCAAATTCTAATAATAAAGATGGTGCTTTACCATTCTCTTTGTGCTTATGCTCATAACTAAATGCCAATTTGAAAATGCGCCATATTAATCTGTTAATATGCTGCACTTTTGGCTTCACAATTACCAAATTTGATTGCCACTTTGCCAAACACATAGCGGATATATTTTTGTACTAACGTCCATATTTGGTTTTGGATCAAAAGATAGAGTTATACAAGGCAATTTGCAGTGTAGTTGAGTTCTTGAGTAGATTGTGAACCTACGCCTAAAATTTCACCAATGCATATCTATTAGCCTTGCACTCTTAATTTGCTCACCAGGATTTCTTCTAACAATATTTCATCGAGTTATTATTTCTAGTGGTATAGTACTAATAAAATGCTCAAACTTTTCTTCTGCGAAATATCTCTATGTTGTATTATGTTATTTTCTGCTTCCTTGCGATCGATCTTGTTCCATATTAGTATCTTCTATGAGCTCAATAGTAATTTCTTTATTTTCTATGGGCTCATTAGCCTCTTGTTCAATAACTTCTTCCCTCCTTTTCTTTATTTTTATCTTGATCGGTTATGCCAATTTTGAGTTCTTGCTTCAAAAGTATCATGGCTTTTTTGTTTGCATTCTAAGGGTTTTGTAACTCTTGGTATACCTTAATGGGAATTATCTTTGCTAATCCATCATGATCTCTTGAAATTGCTTCCTAAATTGTTTTTTGTAGTGAATATGGATGTGATCGACGTTGGTTGAAATTAAAATTAAATGCATCAAATTCTTGCTCTGGCTAATTATTTTTTCATGTCTAACCTCATGTTTGGTTGTTTTATTTGGATATTCAGGAAATTATCTCTGAAATTCACTTGTTGCCTACTCGACAAGGTTCTAAGCGCTAGCGCTAGTCGGGCGGCCTGACGAGGGGCCTAGCGCCCCCAGCCTGGCGCCTGGGCGGACTAAGGCGGTTTAAATAAATTTATTAATATCATATAAACTAAGTGTGTTACACTTTAAAAAAATAAAAACTATACTTATATTAAAATTTGGAGAGATAAAGTTGCAAGACTGGGCTCAAATCTTATTCTCCATTTCCCTCCAAGACTCCCTCCATATCAAACTCAAATGGGGAATTGAGAAATTAGGGGATTTTGGTTTTCTTCCCGGAAGAAAACCATTTTGCATTTAAAAGCACATAGCTGGGCCGCGCCTAACACTAAACAGTTTGTACTGACGATTTGCTAATAATCCCCTAGGAAGACCCAGCTAAGCGCTGGCGGCGCCGCCTCGGCCGATTTTGAGGCTCTTGCCTATCGGTGAGTCCTGGTACTCTTGGCTGTATCTCGAAGTGGGATTTTGACTCCTTCCACTAAGTACCATTAAAGTTAGAAAGTGGAGTGCGGTGATCTTTGGTCTATTCATGCTGATACGGAATCTATTGAATGGTGGAGGTCCATTGGTGCATCATTATGCTATTGAGAAAGGTGATTGGGCTGTTTTGTGGTCTTTTGCTACTTGAGGATGATGCTCTGTGATATTATCTGTTCAATGAATAAGTCTTGTCCAAGATATCATTAATGTATTACTTACTGCCTTTAATATGTTCAAATATTAGTTTAAAACCATTTCTGTAATTGAATCAACAAAATTAACCCATCTTGGTACGCGGCTTGTTGTGTGAATTTTATTATAATGAGAAACTATGTTTTGACAATCGAGTTCTAATTGTAAATGCTTCATTATGTAAAAATAAAGAAAATACATCAAGTAGATTAATTATTCCTAAAATCTCTAAATGCATTCTTCAGTAATCTGAAGCGTATATCACTAAATTTTCGTGCATATCTACAAGAAACTTGTTCATTAGACTTTGGTGATTCCTTATGCTTTTTACGGTATAATAACTTGCCCATCCTAATGATGATACGTCTGTTTCAATTATTTTATAACTATTATCTAGTGGTAAAGTTAATGGTTTAAGCTTTGTAATTTCTTGCTTGATATTTTGTACTAATTTAATATCTTCACTATTAAAATACTTTTGTCTGTTTGCTGGTTGCTATGTAATGCTGTATTTTTCTTCATCAGGAATAAAATTCCTTGCATAATTTAATAATCCTAAAAATGCTTGTAATTGTTTTATCTTCTAATTTGTTTTGAAATTCCTAAAACTTTCTTAGCTATATGATCTTGTAATTGTATTGTTCACGACTTTATATACATTCCTAAAAATTCTATGTCTTGTTTTCAATGCTATTTTATTTTTGCTAATCACAATACCATTATTGATAAATTCTTGTAAACTTATTTCTAAATGTTTTCTATGTTCATTTATTTTTACTATGCTTTAAAATATCATCTACATATACACTACACTTGTCATATTTCTTAAAAATTTGATCCATCTTTCTTTGAAAGATAGATGGTGCATTTTTCAATCCAAGTGGCATGACAAGCCATTCCAAAATGTCATACGGACAAGTGAATCTTTGTCCGCTCAATTGATTCTTCTTTAATCTTATTTGCCAAAATCCACGATTTACAATCAAACTTACTAAAATATTTACTCTCTTGAATTTTATTTATAAGCTCACATCATACTTTATTTGGTAATTTATAACTATCTTCATATGTATTATCATTTAATCTTTTATAATTATATACTATCCTAGCCTTTCCTCTCTTTAATTCGAATGTTTTTCTTACTATGGTGATGATCTATGTCACAGACTTTGAAGACCTACTTACTTTTAAATTTAAAGCTCCTTTATTTGTTGCTCAAACTCTTGCTTATGCAAGTAAGCGCAAGGCATGCTGCCGTCTTAATTGTTAAGTTTGGATTAATTATATCTAATTTTGCTAATATTTTTATTTTACTCCGATATAATTGAGGTCTTCTCTATAATTCTAGTTTTGATACGCTAATTGTAACAATTCTTCTAACTTTTGGTCTATCTAGGTGTAGTATTTCTCTTTGGAGTTATTTCTTATAGTAGGATATTCATGCTCAAATATTTCTTCATCAAAGTCTTCTATATTATTATGTTCTTCATTTTTATTTGAATTTTCTAAATAGTGATGATCTTGACTACTAGACTCTTCTATACTTATGCTTTATAGGACTCAAAAGTATTACTTTGGTGGGTTATAGTTATACCTCTCTTAAAATGTTATTGATGGGTTCATAAACAAAAAACCTTGTATACTTTTCAAAAAAGTTTAAACCTATAATAAATGGGTATGATCCAAGCTGGTGAAATAAATGTTAATGGTAAATTAAGTTGTTGTTTTCTATTTTAATAGACTCATTATTAATGCAATGTGTTTAAATAAACATGTCTCTCATCAAAGCTGTGTTATTCTTCTTGTTTTTGCTAATTTCTGTCTATGCTTTTTACGGTATTAATTCTTCTCTTATGACACTCTTTGTGCTTCTTTGTATCTATCATGGCTATTGTTTGTATTTTATAGTTTTGCTAATTCTATTTCACAATTTATAATGTCCATTTGAACTATTTTTGGCTTTTCAATATTATGAACACTATTTCCTAATATTTCGGTATTTTCTATTGATTATAGCTGAATTAATCTCTAATAACTTATTATTATAACAAGATTTACAAAATATAGAATATTTATTATAATATTTTACGCTTTACTAGCTTACTACACTTATGACATTTTAAGCCAACCTAAATTAACATATTTAAATTCTTCATGTTCTTCTTCTATAAATACACACATATATTCATCTATATCACTATACGAATTACTATAGTACTATAGAATACGAATCTATCATATATTAATGCTTTCTACACTATAAATACTCTCATTATCATAAAATCATCTAAGCTATAAATTGATTGTATATCTTCCATCTTCTTCTAATTTAAATAATTTCATTAAATATACTTTATCTAGAGTAGATGCTTTCCTAATTTTGGACATTTGGGTCTAATATGTCCCATTTCTCCACATAAATAACATTTGCAATTACTTTTATCTTTAGGTGCTTTATATCTTCTTATCCAAGGTTTTACTACTTCTTTTCCTAAATTGGTTAGGAATATATTTATGTTTTCTAAATGTTCTAGAAGGTCTTATGCTAAAATTTTATTTTGCTTATAGGGTTTATATGACTTATAATGCTTCTTATAAATTTTCTTATGCTTATTTTCTTATGGCATCCATCTTTGTTGTGATAAATCTATATTTTTACAACTCATGTAAAGTTGTTTCCTAATGTTGTCTTTTTGCTTTATTTGGCTACACTATTAATACAAGTATGTCATATACATGTTGAATTCTAGGTCCTATTGCAATATTGTTTTCTTTGTGGATGTTTTTGCCATTCATTCCAAATTTTTCACCTATTGGTCCTTTTATCTTTGTCATATATGTATCTAGTAAGAATTAATATCACTAATTCTTCATGTTCTTCCTAAATATTTAAAGAAATCGATGTATAATACGCTGTATTCTATAAATCCGCAAAATCGTAATTGTTCTAATTTTCTAATAGCTCTTATTTGCTCTTCCTCATTTCTTCCATCGAATCTATTATGATCTAAAAATTCTTGTTTAATTAGATTAATAAAATCATCTATGTTAAAACTTGTTTTTGCTTAGCGATGTTGTTCTGGATCTAGTACTTTCCATGATTGAAAATAATAAAAAACTAAGTCATCTAGAGTATGCTCAAATAATCTATAACATGTTTGTGAATTACTAAAATCTAACATTAATCTTGCATCACACAACTTTTTCCATCTCTCTATTGTTTTTTTCCCAATCTTGTGGATCTACATTATCAAATTTAATATATTTCTGCCAATATTAATGTGCCCAAGTCCTTTCATGTATGGTATCCTATTTTTCTTGGGTATCTAAGCAAGAATTTTTCATTCATATAATTTACTCCTCCTTGTTCGAGTATATTGCTCACACGATGGTCTCAAAAAAAGCTGGTGATATGTTCTAGGCGTGTATCCTGGATTATTATCTACTCGATCTTTGATGCTCCACTTTCATACGCTAGGTTACATTCAATTTTTAATTCTAATAATAAATTATTGTATTCTTCTGCTCTAAAATGTGTTCTACACCTATATCCAAAATTATTTTTTCATTTCTTCATCGAAATCTTATGCAACTCTAAATCATATGTTTTATATTTTTCTAAATATTGTTCTTCATCTAAATTATCAATATCTTCTATGAGTTTATCACAATACGATCAAAATTTTGCTCAACTAAATTAATATCTAAATTATCAAAAGCCATATGAATACTCTCACGAATGCTCTCCAATTTCACTCTCATCTAATTGTTGCTTCTCTGCATTAGTTTCATAAATTTGTGCATCAAATCACGGTTGTCTATTTTTGCTACTTGTAAATTTTGTAATGTCCATTGGGTTCCTTCTAAAAGCTATTGTCTCTAGGGTTTTGCTTCTATCCTTATTAACATTCTTGCTTCCAAATGTTTGAACCAAATTTTGAAATTCTAAATTAAACTTATGATTATATTTATAGAGCACTTTTCCTATATACATTAGGCTAATACACAAATTTTATATTCTCCTTTCATATTATAATTTTTGTTCTTATGCTTACTTTAATATATTTACTAAATTCTTTAATATTCATAACATAATTTGGAATACAACATAAGCTATTTAGAAATTTGAACTTAAATCAACTTAATTTATTCTTATTGATGCTTGTTGGTGATTATCCCATCTATCATCATATATATACACTAAAGCTTTGTGCCCACTTGACACACCGACCGGATGTACGGGTGGGACACCCAATAGTCAGTGTCTTTGGCCGACACCACGTGGGAGTGACAAAAGCCATTTTGGGAGAAATAGGAATAATTTAAGCAATTTGAATTTAATAAGGTCGGAGTGCAGTGTGCGGCGGAAGAAATAATAAAGTAATAATTGTAAGAAGTAGAGTAGGAGAATACAAAATGATTACCAAATAATAAAGATTCCTACATTGTCATACCACCGCGTCTGCGACATCGACGACTCCAAGCCACTAATCCTGGAGAGGGCGCAAAACGAGGAAGGGTGAGTGGGCCGTAAGTAATTATTTTAAATACAAAACCTTTTCTTTCGAAAATAATAACCTCGCCGTCAAAACAAGTAATAGTTCGAGTTAAGCCTTTCAAAAACATACTACGATAATAGATCGCAGCTTGATGTAAATGCGAAATGCACTTGGTTTCCAAAAGCGAGCGGAAAGCCCGCAAACCAAGTATAAAATGCTTACCGAGAGAAATCCGTATAAATAATAATACGGGAACACCCGTAAAACAAAAGAAGTCTCCGTGGCATCGGTGAAATCGGTAATAAAGTCACAATGTAAGCAGTGGGGATACGCTCGCTAGGTACTTGTGAGACACACGAGTTCATACGGTATTTTGTCATGAGCAGTGGGTGTACGAATAATATTGCGCTCATGTACTACAATCACGTGAAGGCGCGTGGCGCATCTGTGAGGATTCAGTACAGCCAAAGCGACCTTGAGCAGTACACCTACGATGGATCCAAAGTGGCGTGTCGGTGCGTGTGAACATGCACGTGAAAGTAGTCACGGCCCGGACAGTCACCTCTTGCAGCAGTGTAAGCATTCCTAGTTGAGCGTGTATAAAACATACCACGAATATTTCCCAATAAAATAAAGTGGGGGGTAATTTCTTCTCTAAAATAATCTCAATAAGCTCTACCTAGGTATTCGAGGATCTTATTGTCAGAATACGAGAATATATAGTAATACCAAAGTCACTTAAAATACTAAAGCAGGAATCATATTCTAGTGAACCAAATACGATATAAAATGTAAAACTCAAGAGTTCACGAATATAAAAGTAAAACAAGTTCACTAAGTATAGGTATAAATCACCTTTAGAAGCATAAAAATACTAAGCTCCACTAACATAAAAAAGATAGAATACCACTTAAAGGCATGGGCATAGCCTAATATAAGTTTCAAAACCATTAAATATTTAATTTAAATAGGGGAAGGGCCCACTCACATATACCAATGCCAGTAGTCCAAAAATGCAGCTCTCCGTACTCCACGGAGTCCTTAAACCTATTTTAGAATACCCACAATTAATAAGTATTCAAAATACGAAGGAACGGCGTTGAAGCCGAACAGGTTATAAATTCGGAGCTGTCTCGCGCGTGGGCGGCTGCCGCCTTGCCATACTGTGTGCCAAATAGCCTCCGCAGCCACGCACGTGGTCCCACCCGCGCCCTCACGTGCCGCCCGAGCGCCGGTGCCAAGAATCCACCACCCAGCCTTGCATTGACTTCACGGATGTAGCGCCCGTGGAGTTAGCGAATATTCTAACGGCGTTAGAATATTAAAAATTGGCATACGTCGCAGACGAATATACCTTTGGAATATTAGAGTCCGCCAAATTTATCTTAGGAACATTAGCGTCACAGTTCGGCTGACGTCGAGGCCTGACATTGACGTCGGCTGCGGTGACCTCTGCTGCATTTTTCGAGCATGGATTGCGGCGGTTTCTACCGCCCGAGCGGGTTTTGGCGAGGAAATCTTCAAATTGTCCTAAAACATTCAAATCTCGACCAAATTTCACGAAATAGGTACCAAAATGAAGAAATTTGGGAGTGAAGAGATTCCAGAATTTACCAATTTGGAGGCCCAAATTGTTAAATGTGCCCTAAAACCAATCATATGATGATACTTTACGGACATTTCAAGTTTGTTAAATAATTTAGTTTAATATAAAGGGGAGCAAAGGTTATTGTTTAAAGTAGTCTCATATAAATGTTATGTGCTTAAACAATAAGTCCAAGGAATATGTGCTTAGTAGAATGTAATCTAAACAAGTTAGGTTCATGAGACCATTCTCATTCATGAGACATATCTAAACGTTCACGATCATAGGATTGCCAATTGGGCATTGTGATCGCGTCAAGATTAGTACGTGTTATATCTTCTCTCGGGAGTGACTAGTCTCGAGTCATTGGTGTAGCGACACCAAGATAAGTATGTAGGTGCTCAATATAGAATGGAGTCAGCGAACCACGATCGGCAGGAGTTATACATACTCATGTCACGCTGAGAACTCATGGTTGGGATGTCTAAAGTAGTCCTTTTGACACGAGGGCATCATAGTTGTCTTGTGGTTGGAGTCCTTGATCTTTGGCGTGTCAAAGTCACCCCATCCGAGGTGTCACGGCATGGCCCAGGGTTAAGCCGCTAGCCATGGAGGCAAGTGAATGCGCAACAAGGGATCTTTAACCTTCAAGCGTAGTTTGAGAGAATACTCTATGATATGATTAAGAATCTGCAGTATGAATGAGATTTAGGAAAGTCGTTCAAATCATATTCAATGTAATCATATAACTAATGGAATCACATTGGATAGTAGACATGAATAAAGGCTATCAGAGCCAAGCAATGTGATCGAGAGTATTGTATTAGAAGGCAGTATTGCATTGCAATCCTACGCTGAATGAGTTCTCCACCTCTTCGATTAGCTTGGGTAGCCTTGACATCTTGCTAAGAGTGTCACTCATGGTTTGTGGAAGCCCTAAAAATTAATATAATCACTAAAAGGGAGAATTGAAAGTATGTTTCAATTCACAATTGATTTGAAAGAGTTCTAATCCTCAGCAGCACCAAGCTAAAGGAACCTAATGGATCGTACATCGTGTAAAGGTAGAGATTGATGAAATAATGGAGATGAGTAAGGATAATTAAATGGTTTAATTATTTATGGCAAGTTAATTAATATGTTAATTAATCAAGCAGATAAGTTAGATTATAGACCTCGAGGTTAGTTTTGGGCCTCAAGGCCCAATGGGCTTGACGTCAAGCCCATTGACTTAAGTTGTATGACAACTTAATGACTAATGAAACATAAGGGCCCAAGCGGCCCAATGAACCCATATGGGCGGCCATTTAGAGAATGTGTGGTGAACTTGCTTTAATTGCAAGTTTTGCCCAGCTACCAATGTGGTGCTATAAGGCAACTTTATAGCATTTCAACGTGGGGTTTTCTTTTAGGAAAAAGATAGAGACACAAGCTCTCTCTTCTCTCACAAAGAGGCCGAAGAAGCTACCCTAGAGGAAAATAGCTAGTAATCTCACTTTCTCTGGGTACTCATCTTCTCATCGAAGGCTCTCCTTGGTGTGGAAAAATTAAAGAGGTTCTCAATTTTGGGGAACTTGGAGAATCCTCTTCAAGCAAGGAATGAAGGCCCTCTCCTTGGGTAGTTAGCCTTTGCTTATGCAAGAGGAATCAACAAAGGTATATGATTTCTCAACTCTATAGAGTCTTGGTTCACCATATCTACTAGGCTTTGAATTTCTTGGGTAAAGCTTTTTTGAGTGCATACAAGCATGATTCCGCCTTTAATTGTTGCATGGTAATGATATTGTTCAAATGAACTTGGTTTCACGAAAAATTTCCCTTCACAAATATGGCGGAGGTGGCCGGAGGTCGAAGAAGAAAGTCTTGGCCTAAAAGTGAAACTTGTCGATCTCGATGGGATTTTCACATGCGGGGCCTTGGGCTTAGTTCCCAAGGCTCCCAGGAGCTTGAATGTGGTGATTTGAGGTTGAATCGAGGCTTGGATGGCCGTGTTTGGCGAGAGTTCACGAAAAATTTTTGGGTTTGAAGCCCGGAGGCTCGGGTTTGGTTTTTGGCTCAATCTTGGGCTTACAGTACCACTGAGTTTCATAAAAGATGGTGATAAGTTGTGGTAGTGGTTTGGTCGGAGGGTCGCCAGAAAGCCATTGGGTGAAGCTCGGTGAGGGAGAGGGAGGAAGGTTTGTGTTTAGAATGGTGAGGTGAGAGATGTCGAGTAATGAGAGAGATAGAGGTAAATTTGGGCTTATTGGGTCAGCGGGCCCAGCCCAAATTCAAAACACAAGTCCATCTAAAAGAATTACAAGCGTCGATCAGTGCGTCCGTAGAATTTTCATTCGGACCTCTTGAATAACGTCGTTAAGCGTCCACCGTAAGTAACGTGACAAACTGTACAAAAAACACTAAGGGAAAAGGTCATGCAGTGCGGCAAAAGTCAGCAGTCAACCGAGGGGAGCATTTTCAGCATTTTCCCACTTTCGGGAATAAAATATTGATATTTCGGAACGGGGATGTAACACCACTTGTGCTCTAGTTAAACCTGCTATGCCAATCATAATTGTGCCTATATGAATTTGACTAAAATATGATTTTTTCTTAATTGATTAAGCGCTTCATTACTCGGCAAATTAAGTGTGACTTCTTTATCAATACAACTAACTTCATGTTGGTGATGCTACTTACAATTTTATTTTTATTTTTAAATAATCTAATTTGATACAAACTATATTTATTTTTTAAGGTTCTCTCAAATCCTTTTCTATTAATTCTTGTGCTTCTTCCTCGGTAGGATAAATATCTTACGCTCTAACTATTTCTTTCCTTTTCTCCTAAGAGTTCCATTTTTCTATTATCAAAGAAGGATTAATTTTAGGTCTTCTAGTATGATTATTTGTGGTTAAAGTTAATTTTTTCTAATTTTTGTAATAAAGATGGTGGAAGTGATGAATGTGTATTATGTAAGACTTTATTAATTTCCGCTATTTGTTCTTCAATTTGATCCTAATTTTACGATAAATTTAAAACAGAGTTGAATAATTAAATTATTTTGTCTAATTGGAATATTACTACTAAGTACTTGTGGTGAAAATCTGTTAAACCAACTGGTTCTTTGTCTAACTTACCAACTTCTTGCAAAGCTTGAATATATTTTTATTAATTCGAGAATCGGTCATCAAACTAATAATCTATCTATTTTATTGTGCAACTTATCCTGCCTCCAATTAACTCTTTTTATTACTAATTGATTTTTGAACTTCTAATTTTAATTGCTCAACTATCTCTAATGATTTAATTTCTACTTGCTTGAAACTACTTTCTATTAGCTCAATAAGTTCTTTTATCTCTCTTTTTGCTTGGAAATCTTTGAATATTTCTCTTATTATCTTGTAATTGAGATGTAATATAATCTAAATTTTGCCTAAAAGTTTTTATTGAATTTTCTGAGAATAATCTAATAACTAATTTAATAAATTCTTATGCTTATTATTTTCTAATTTATATTTTTCGACTTGACTAATAATAAAGGTCCCACAATACTATTTGCTTGTGGATTTTCTTCACTATGCAAATATGATATACTTTCTTAATGGAAAATAACAAATTAAGCTATTTTGATCTAAAGTGGTTTTTCTTTTTGTTTGCTCACTAATTTCTAGAATTAAGATAATCTATCATAAACTAAAAGTCTTCCTTTTTCTAAAATTATTGCTAATTGATTTCTTAAAAACTCTTTTTCTCTTCTATAATTTTTCTAAAGTATTAGTAGTTGTGTTACTTGTTGCTAATATATTATGTTGAACTTCTTTATCTTCTTGGAAAAGCTGGGATGTTCAATAATACTAAAAATAAAACTTTGCTTCTTAATATTCTTTCTTATTTTCTTATAAATATATGCTAAATGTTTCTTTGTGGTAGTGATAGTAGGATGTATATAACAATGTACTTCCTAGTAATTTTGGTTGACAAGGTCTACAAGGACAATAATATACAATATTCTGTGCAAATAAGTGTTTGTGTGATATCAGTTGTATTGATGACTTAAAGTCCTCAAGGTACTTTACTATTATAATTATACTATTAAAGTGCTAAACTTGGCTCGATACCAAATTTGCGGGCATTCCATAAAATAGTCGGATGGCCATTATAACAGCAGACATATAACCTTGCACATGGAACTCGACATGTTTGACATGAAGGCCACTCACAATGCGAGGTATAGGTCACAAGTCTTCGAACTCGAGAGATGCGGGAACTCGGAGTGCGAGAACTCGGAGAATGCGAGCTGATGCGGGCTTCCGGAGGTACTGGTTAATGTCCAGTTATTTGTATGGCAAGCATTCAACTATAACAAAGTGTTCGAACAAAGTATGATCATCGAGTTTAGCAAGATAATAATATAACTACGATAGTGTTTCCTTGTTTTGGAGTGGAAGTCGAATTAAACAAACAAACTAAAAGTAAAAAACTTACTTAAAAATTTGAATGATTACTTGAATATATACACTTGCTCTTGTATTGATGTACAAAGTTTAGAAAGGATGTTTACAATTGGAAGAAGGCTTTGAAAAATAAGGAATGCTCTGCTCTTGTAAGTGAGTGAGGTTGCTTATGATTATCATGGCGATTACGTCACAAAGAAGTCTCTTCTATATATACAATTATGGACTTGCTAGAGTACAAAAGAACTTTCAAAAAGTGTAATAGTGATTAATATCACTATTTCTTACACATCTTCTTTTACTTTTATGCGATTCCTTTAAATTATTATGCCCAATTTGGGTATTAAAGAAAAGTTTTGCCTTAAATGTAAAATTGTATGGATATGGGTGTTTTCATTAATTTTCTCAAAAATAAATAAATAAAATAAAACTTCTAGCCTCACATTTAATCCAATCTCATCCAGCTTACCAATTACTTAGTTCTTACACTGCATAAACAATGGAGAGAGTGAGCTTCAACATCTCATTAGGGACATAACTTATACCACGGTAAATTGACAATACTAAATTAAGTGTCATGGCATCATATAATCAAGTATCAAATCAATATCGATAAAAATACGAGGGAATGCCATGCAGATTCTTTATCTATACCCATTAATCCGTATAACTAAACACCCATGCCTCGTACATCCCATTAAGTACTTATACTTAGTCACAGAGTGCTTAGTTATATGAGACAGAGCTGTATCCCAAAATATTTGAGAACTCCCCTTTTACATTTAGTCATCTTGCCTAAACTCTTAGAGTAAGCTAGTCCCAAATTACCCTAAAAGTGCCGCTGTGGGCTACTTTGAGACACAGTACCTACTAAGAGTTTGGCTCAACTACACAAAAGATCCTTTCAACTACCCCTCATTTCCAATTCTTTCTCAACAGAAGTTCCAACCCTTCTCACATATGAGTGATGCACAAATAATTTCATTTGCATCGTTCACATGTGTCACAAATATTCTCAACAAATAACATTCCAAATGTGCTTACAAATCATCATTAACAAATAAACATCAAGTGATCCAATGATGTACACATATCAAGTAACACCCAACAAGATTAATCAACCAATGAGCTTAAATAGCAGAGCACTTCACAAAATTTAATAAAATCAATCTCCATAAAGATCTGCCCAATTTCCCTTGCTTGGATTCCAAAGCAAAAGCATAGCTTGTACTCCTTTATCCACTGTTTGTAATCAACTCCTATTCACAAGTACAAGCCAATCATTTAAAGAAATGACACAACCACCCTAACCCTAATCAGATAGTTAAGATTGCCAGTTCCACACTATTCAATTCAAAACTCTTTTGGGTTTATCTATAATAGAATCATCAAACGTTTAAATGGAAATAATTTTGGAAAATAAGTGATGTAGTCCAGAATAGATACAAACATTAACATATTAGCCCAACCTGTATATAGTTATATAAAAGCACTAATTGGATTGGTATAACTAAATATATGGTATATAAAAACATGTATATATACTGAACTCTTTGTATATATATAATCTTTCCCAGTGAAGACAATTACATGCATGGTGTTAATCTGTAAACTCAACTCTTGGACAAAGAGTGAGTTGTGCTTACCATATATATATATATATATCCCTTCCCCCTCTCTCTCTTTCTTTAACTACAGAAGTGGAAACCCACCCACTTTCTCTCCATTTATCTGCTTGAAAGTTTAAAAGAGGAAGCAGAGATCTATTTAGTAAGGTAGAGGCGGCAGCTTACTGAGATCTCATTGGATGGAGTGGCGGCAGAGAGAAAAACAACGAGCCTATTACCTATCTCTACTCTCATAATCTGCTGCAATGGATATTGTATACGGTACGTAGACAGGAGTGCTGTCAATAATGTAAGGATGGTCCCACTTCCACCTTTACTTATCCTTGTCACTTCATTAACTGCAACCCACGTTTACCCAATTCCTAATCAAAACCTCAAGCTCATATATGTATATCAACCCAAACTTAAAAGGACCAACACGTGGCTTCAAATTTCACTTCCTATATATGACACAGTGACTAAATATCTAACCTTATGGAGGACCAAATTAAAAAGAATGAAGCATAATATTTATATATAAATCAAAATCATCTTTCTTTTATTACAAATATATAATACAAGTTGAAATACGGGTCTTTACATATATACTGAGATAATTGATTATTGGATAATCTTTTAATTTAGACCCGATCCAATGATATGATTTTTGATAAAACCACTCTCTACACTAAAAATATAATTCAGGTTAGCTATGAGATTAATTCAGTTAAGCACATTTGTAACCCAAAGGAGTTTTCTAACAAATTACAAAAGTGCATTAAGAAAAACTATTATCAGGTAGACAGTTTCCCCAAACTCCCGCTTCCCGTTTCAAATCGTTTCTTTAAATCCCGGTAATGCTTCTACTCCAGGACTGTTACGCAATTTCCTGAATTCAAAAAATCAGAGGACCTAATGGAAGGAAATGCATATATAAAACCCAGGTCTCTTCGTCAGGTATCATTTTGGAAACGTTCTTTCAATTTGTAATTTTGTTTGTTATCTGCAAATTGCAATAGAGGTTTTTTTAGTGAAGTGTGTGATTTGTAGTGTTAGGAAGGGCCTATGGGAAAGGGTTAGGTTCAACGTGTTTAGGTAGTGTGAGGTTTGAACCTTGGCTTACCTATTGATCCCCCCATTTTAACTTGCAACTTTTACCTTCATGTGGCAGTGTGACTTTTTGAATTCATGTTGCGTAGGTAATTTATTTAGTTTTGAAACGAATTGTGCATTTAGTGATTTTCATCTTCACTTCAGCAGCTGCAATTGAGGACAGTGATGAGAAGGTTCTGATCTAAACACTATGTAGATTGTAGATGGATTCGATCCAAGTTTTTTAAACCACATTCTAACATCGTAAGCATGATTATTATAAAGTGAGTATACTATAGATTCTACAGAACTAATATATACATAATTGCAAAAGGCATTTGGACATGAAATGAAAGAGACTAACTTGCAGATGAAGACATCTTGAAGATTTGTCTTCTACTTCCTCTGAGATCATAGAAGTCCTTGCTCTCAATAGAACGAAGCATAAGTCAAACTACTTAATAAAGGAAAGAGGGATCAAATCTATATATATTCATTCAATAACCGTATCCCTATCAAGATACTTGATTGTGCTTTGATTATTAGAGTTGTAAACAACTCTAATTCTAACACATTTGAATGTAATAGTTTTTCCTCCATATAACTTATATATTTAAGTTATAATAATAAGTACGACTTTAATGAAATTCATTTACTTGTTTATAAGTACCCAAATCTGCATCCGGATAAGAAACCAACTCCAAATTGTCAACAGTGAAAACCCAACACATAGTTATGAGTCTTTCAAATATCTCAACACCTTCTCTTGCATTCCAATGTGATATGCCAGGATTCGGGTGAAATCTTCCCAAAACTCTTAGAGCAAACGCCAAATCCGGTCTGATGCAAACTTGTGCATACATGACACTCCCCTACTAATGACATAGGGTTTTGCTTTCATAACTTCAATTCATAATTTGTCACGAGACATTGACTCAAGGAAAGTTTATCACCTTTAGCTATAGGAAGATCACAACCATTACGAGGCTTCCATATTGAATCTTTTCATAACCCTTTCTATATAGTTCTTTTGCGAATAATCTCAAAATTCTTCTTGATCTATTTCTCATTATTTCTATCCCCAAAATATAATGTGCTGACCCAAGTCCTTCATGTCAAAGCTATCGAGACAACATGCTTTTGGTTTCATTAAGCAATTGCATAGTTGAACTATGGAGTATATCATCAACATAAAAAGGACCATGAAGATGGTCCAGACCACGAATTTTCAAATATATGCAATTGTCAATTCTATTCTCAATAAAACCAAAAGAAGACACAAAATAATCAAATTTTTATACCATTCTTGAAGCCTACTTTAAACCATAGATCGATTTGTTGAGTTTGCAAACCAAATTCTCTTTCCTTTTCAATGAATTATGGTGGTTGCTTCATATAAATATCTTTGTCAAGACTACTATTCAAAAGCAGACATTTAACATCCATTTGATGAAGTTCCAAATCAAAATGCGCTATAAGAGCCATAATGACACGAAAAGGAATCAGCTGTTGACACGGGTGAGAAAGTTTCATTGTAATCCACACCTTCGTTGGCCTTAAATCCTTTTGCAACCAACCGAGCTTTTTAAACCTTTCAATCTTTCCTTGTGAGTCACACTTTGTCTTATACACCCATTTACAACCTATGGGTTTTAGCGCATTGGCGATTCCTTCAACTAATGTCCGGACTTTATTCTTGGACATGGATGCCAATTCATCCTCCATGTGACAATCCAAAGAAAAGGCTTGAGCTCTCAGTGCGGCCTTGTAAGTCAGGATGCATTTCATCACCAACATCAAAATCAACTTCCACAATAAATAGCATAAGTAATCATTTGAAATTCTTGGTTTTCTAGCTCTTTGTGATGTTCTCAATTCTCTTATAGTAGTAGTTTGTGGAGGATGAACTTGTGTAGGGCGCTCGTGTACCACTTCTATCTCCGGCTGACTTTCCCAGCTACGGAACATTTTTCTATATTAAGCTCACGTTGCATGGAAGAAGAGATTGAGCTGAGCTCAGCGACTCTAAAGTAGAACTGAGCGGGAATTACATCGAAAGTGATTGGAGGTACGACGTATTCTTGGCCAGGATGTGCTGGAGCAACTACACATGAATTTCCTCAAAAACATATGAATTCCTTGATTGAGAGTGCAATGGACCGAAAATCTTCAATGAATTTGGCATTATTACTTTCGGCAGTCTAGTATATGAATTTGGACAATAAAATCTATAACGTTTGGACTTATGCGAATAACCAGCAAAAGCAACTTGTAGTTTTCATGTCAACTTCTTTTCTTGTGGATTACTTATAATGGCTTCACATACTTGCAGCCCCATGTATGAAAGTCACGAATAACTTAGCCTTCTCCTGTCCATAACTCGAAGGGAGTTGTTAAAATAGCCTTCTGAAGACTTTATTCAAAATATAATTGGTATTCTAATCGCTTCCCCACAAAAATTCTGGAAGTTTGTGAATGAGAACACATACTTCGAACCATGTCTTTTAATGTTCGATTTCTTCTCTTTACAACACCATTCTAAGGAAGGCGTTCTGGAGTGGTGTATTGAGAGCCACAATACCTTCTTGCTGCAAAAAATAATGCAAATGGACCCTTTTTGTTGTCCACTTTCTGCATACCTTCCAAATAATATTTACTACTTAGCGATCAAACCTAACCATTTTTATTTGTCTTTCCAATTGTTTTTCAACTAGTTTAAAAACTTTTGAAACAATTAGCACTTGAGATTTTTATGAAATTAAGCCCCATAAGTAAACCTAGAAAAATCATCAATGAAATTACAAAATAAGGAGTACCACAGATTGTTCTCGTTGGAAAATGGTCCTAAGCGATACGTATGTATCAACTCTAAAAGACTACTACTTGTAGAACTTGACTTTTTCAACACAATTTGTTGTTTTTGTTTAAAACAATCAACACAATTTCAAATCACTAAAGTCAAGATTGGGCAACATGTTTGTTTTGATCGATCTCATCATTCGTTTCTTTGAGACGTGCCACTTAACCTTTTATGCCACAACATGAAGATTTATCATTAGTGAGTAACCTTTTTGGGAGCCAAATGATCAACGAGTTAGACATTTATGAAAATAAGTACATTGTATTTGCCAAAATCACCATTTAATGATGCATAGCCAAGAAGATTATCAAATTGATTTTCAAATAAGCAGATACTTTCTTCATCACCAATGTAAGAAAAACCATCTTTTACAAACTTAGTAGCGAAAATAAATTCCTTCACATAGAAGGTATATAACACATTGTTCAACACTAATATAACCAAGAGAGATAGTTTTAACATAACACACGACCTATTGACTCAACATTAACTTTATTTCCATTTCGACATAAACAATAGTGATCATATTTGTTCTTTTAAACTTTTAAATCCTGCCAAGTTAAGTAATAATATGCGAGAACAGCAGGTGTCAAACCACCATGAACTTTGAAAACAAAACCAAGTTTGACTCAACGTTGACAAAAACATCAATTAGTTTAATACCTTTCTTAATGAGCCATGCTTTAAAACCGAGGACAATCCTTTCTCAAATGCTCAATGGATTGACAATGATGACACTTTTTGAAATTATTTTTATTAGCCTTAAGACCTATGCACTGAAGAAGCAGGAATCATTCTTAATAAGCATAACAGAATTATTTTGTGCTTCTTGAAACAAGAAGAAAGAACCTGGCTTATTTCGGCATGTTTTGGCTTGAAATGTCCAAACTTTGAACAGTCAGTAGATCCCTTGCCCTTTCCAAAACGAACAAGGTTCACCCAGTCTCATTTTGCACTTTTTCATTCTCTTTTCTTTTACGGCAGCGGATAGTTATTAACTTCATTGATGGTCCATATTTGCCTTGAGTATTATAACTAACCTTAATATGTTCATATTCACTTGAAGAGAAAAAGTGTCATATGAACGAGAAATTGGTCGATTATTCCAGTATCCATAGCATTAGTTTGTTGGAAATATTCACAAGCAAGCAAATGCTCCCACCCAATCTGCTTGCTTCCATCATGTTTAGCGGTAATCAATTTTGACAGAATAAGCTCTTGTCTGGCCTTATCGTTCTTTTGAATTTCTCTTCAATCTTGTATGTAGTCCTTTTTGGAAATCACAACTTTGAATACCACCCACGATGTGTTCTTCCTTTGCATTTTGCATGATTACTTAAGGACATCGATTAGCTCTCTCCCATTTGGCAAATTCATCTCATTACACCGGTAAAGACTATTTCTTTGTCGGTCGCGGCTTCATTGTGGTGTCTTGAAAGCAATCTTGAATTCAACATACCCAAATGCATCTCAATTTGTTGTTTCCAAGTCTTGAAATTATTACCATTCAATTTCTCAATGTTGATAAGGCTCAACATATTGAAACACTACCAGAATGATAGTATAATTCGAGAAACTCTTGAGTGCGTGACAAACAGGATCAAAATGATTCTTTGTCACACTAAATTTTAAGCAGTCACACTTTTGAGCAAGAAGCGTCTAATGTTCATCATTATGAGTTTCAAATTTTGCATACCCAAGTATAAATTACAAGAATATGTATGTAAATGCAGCACCTTTGGGCATGAAGATTTACATAGATTTCAAGGATTTTGAGTCTGTGACAAACAGGATCAAAATGATTCTTTGTCACACTAAATTTTTAGCCGGAGTCACACTTTTGAGCAAGAAAGCGTCTAATGTTCATCATTATGAGTTTCAGAATTTTGCATAACCAAGTATAAATTACAAGAATATGTATGTAAATGCAGCACCTTTGGGCATGAAGATTTACATAGATTTCAAGTTTTCATAACCCACTATACATTAGTTATAGTTAACCCGATAAAGAAATCTCTTTGGAAACAACTTCACTTGTTGACTATAGACTACTTTCTGGTCTTGAACTGATATTAAAGATCCATAACGATAATTTAACCACTTTGGTAGTTTAATTAACCAAACTTAAAATATCAAAAGAAAAATCCAAGTAACTTGTGATGTTAAACAAATGAGTGACATCACCTTTCCCTTAATCCATTAGACAAACCAAAAGATTAGAATTTTTATTTCTAATGACATTCAATTCACGATATATATGTAAACAAATTACAGTAAGTTTTGTGAAACTAATATGGATTTGCAAACAGATATCCAAACCAATCTAAACTTGAAAGTTTATTTCAACAAACAATCTCAATAAGTTATGCAGCGGAACAATAAAATTATTTTTGACAAAATTGTCCGAGCTTAAGATTTGAAAGTAAAGCTACGATACCACATGTAAACACTATGTAGATTGTGATCCCGATTGATCAGAGTTCATGAAACCACATTCTAACATCGTAAGCATGATTATTATAAAGTGAGTATACTATAGATTCTGCAGAACTAATATACATAATTGCAATAGCATTTGGACATGAAATGAAGAGACTAACTTGCAGATGAAGGCATCTTGAAAGATTTGTCTTCTCTTCTCTGAGATTCATATGAGTCTTGCTCTCAATAGGATGAGCATAAGTCAGAGACTACTTAATCTGAGAAGAGGATCAAATCTATATATGCATATATATTCATTCAATAGCAATATCCCCTATCAAGATAGCAGTTGTCAGCAGTTGTGTTAGAGTTTGTAACCAACTCCTAATTCTAACATTTTCCCTCCATATAACTTATATATTTAAGTTATAATAATAAGTCTGACTTTAATATAAATCCATTTTACTTGTTTATAAGTATACAAAAATTATTATTTGATTGAACTCAAACTTATGGTAAAACTCTTGCATTATTTGAATCATGCTGGAGTGCTTGAATGCAAGGATTGATGAGTGATGATACGCTTAGGACTCTGAGTTACACAGTCACACTCCAGCACTCTCATGATGAAGTTTTCTTTTTCTTCCCACAACCAGCAGATTAAGTACTCTACTTGGTAAAATTCTGGTACATATATATGATGTCAGGAAGAGATTATTATGTGTATATAGACAAGAGAGATAAAAAGTAAGCGTGCCATTGTGTGATAACCCACCGAGTCCCGCATAATAATAGTAATAACGTACTCTATCATTCCTCCCCGTCAAAACAATCTTTTGCGTCTCCTCAATGTTGAGCAGCAATAATTCCTGGATATTTCCTTTGGTAGAATCATGAGTATAACAAGTTCGAAGAGAGGGTCTTCGTCCAAGAAAATCAAACCCCGCAATACCACGCAGCTATGGGGCCCACAACTCAGTAGTATGGAAACTGTTCCAGAAAATATTTCATATAGTCAACTGATTGTATGGCTTATACTGTCGGCCCGATGCCAATACTATCGAGTGATCCTTGTCCGGTAAGCTCGTTCGGAATGGTTATCAGCCTTCATTTATTAAAATAGCCCAACCGAGAATCTTACTCCATTTTCGTTCAGAATAATTCTGTGTTTACAAGATCACAAGATCGTATTCTGTCGTGCTCCAAACTGGGACGACAAACCATGCAAGAATTGTCATCACTTGAAGATTTATTAATGTGAGCGGATATATCATTAGTGTATATATGTTATAGTCGCTTATCGCAAGCCTATATATGTTTTAAAATCTATACAACCTCTATGCTATGCAATATCCATATACATATATCCATGAAAAAGCAAGATTAATGAAAGTGAGGTATACCTGAAATCCATCCCACGCCAGGAATATGAAGGATGAAGGCAGCTGCCAGATCAAACTCCACCCGATCAAGAGACCGTTTACATGGTTTTGATGAAGTATAGTGGAAAATGTCATGTCTGTATGAGCGGATATTTCCATATTAATTTCAAGCTTCCTTGAGTTCACCCATATTATTTTGTTAAATCGAAGAGCAGAGATAATCGATTGAATGTGATCATCATGGTATTTCTCTGCATTGTGGTTTTGAATACCATTCTTGTCGCTTGATTTAGTTCTGTCATCTTTGTATAACTACCAGTACTCTCTTCATGTGATACTCATTACAATAACGCATGACATCATACCCAAAAGAAAGCAGCAGAGGCGTGTCAAATGTAAATTTAGTACACTATTTGATTTCTAGTACCAGTCCTTGACCATTTATCTGTTGCTAGTTAAATCAGCTAGGTAATTAAATCAAGATTAATATATGTTTGTGTGAATGATACAGGTTAATTTTCCAGCAACATCTGAAAAACAAAGATACATTGCAATGCGGGATACCACGGGCGCAGTGGAGATTCACCTACTGCTGCTGGAGAAATCCTTGGGACCAACATGTACGTGTTCGAAGGACTCAAGGGTTAAATGCTTTTAACTGGTGATAAAAGGTAATTCCTTGATATTACACTTGTGATTTGCACTACACAAAGTATTTATCTGAAGTTTAGAGACAAGAGGTAGAAGTGGCTTTGTTATAAAACTCTTCTATTACCGTGTGTTTTATATAGACATCAAAGAGAATCCTTTCAACTGGGTTGTCTCTTCCAGAGTCAATTGCGTCTCTTGTAAACAATCACATTGGATTGTAATTAGTCTGACATACATATAATACAAACTGTTTCTAAAAATGGCCATGTCGGTTTGCCTTTTCTATTTCAAAAGAGACAGTGGTTTGAAAAAAAAAACAAACAAACTTCAGTAGAAATGAAAAGGCATATTATTTTGTCAAAAATACAAACCACTTGCAAAAAGTAATAAAGTTATAACCTTCTAATGATCATTTACAAACAGCCAACATGCCATTTAATTTGAAGGTTATGACCTTTCTGTTATTTCCATTTACAACAGCCACGGAACTGTATTATAATCATTCAAATAATTAATTAAATTTTTTTGAAATTTTACAACAATATGTGCTTTCGTGCAGACAATTAGAATCAGTTAGGTTTTGTTCATCTTTAATCTTTTGCAGGATGAGAGGCTAAAGTAGTAAATTTGTTTTTATATTTTTATGTGCAGGATAATTATTTTTCTCCTTCTTTGGAGCATTCAAATAGCTACAACCTCTGGTGAGGATCTATCTGTTTGTTTTTCCATTCTGCAAAGCCAAACATAAGCTATGGGGACTACTTGTACAGAATGGATTCCCATTTTGTACGAGAAATAGGCACTACTTGTGAGGCCCATTCCACATTCTTTTACAAAGCTCCGAGCGTCTATTTTTTGGAGTCTCCATCCATAGATTATCTTAGTCAAAAATCAGGCTCAATTTGATTCTTCTGATGAAATTCAATGATTCTTAGGTACACTATGTTAAGGGTTTAATATGCAGGAGTTATTATGTTATAGATGCATATACCCATGTGCAGCTGCACTTGACGTTTGGCCCTTGTCTGCAGTTAGCTGCTCAAAAAAGCTCATAACCTCCTGCATAAAATGCAGTTTAGGCTTTGTTAGTAGAAAGGAAACTATGGCCTTATCATTTTTTGAGGAAAAAACTATGCTCAATTGACTCCCCATCGCAATAGAGTTCATTTGTACCATCGTTCCCATATCATATCCAAATTTTACTATGCCGCAGTCGAGCCTAGGAGTCCATCACATCATAGGAATTGAGCGAAAATTACTCATGACTCGAGAACCTCAAGCACTTGAGAATTTGTAACAGTAGAGGCTTGGGGACAGGGGTTTGGTGGGGCACATACGTTCATATCCTTCGTTGCATTATTCACTTGTTTACGTAGTTCAGTTGTTGCTTACTACTTACCTTCAATGCATTATTCATGTCCTTCTATGGCATCGTATTCTTTCATAGTAAGGAAGAATAACGGATAGATGGATCTATTTGAGGCCTCCAATATCGTATACTGAGATAATAGATTATTTCACACCTACCATACGGCATCTACAAGCAAATACATAGGCATAAACCCACTGCAATTATTGCATACAATACATATCGGAAATACAACATGCACAACTGAAAACACAAACAGACTCACTAAGTTATTATTAACCCACAGGCGTTCGCATAACAATAGTAATAACGTACATATCATTCCTCCCCCATGAAAACAACCTTGTCCTCAAAGTTGAGCAGCAATAAGTAAGAAGAGGAGTGTTCATCCATGAAAATCAAACCCCATAATACTCCTTGATAGAACCCACAGCTCCAGTATTACGCAAACATTCCATAAAATATTTCATATAATCCAACTGATTGTATGGCTTATACTTTATGGGGTGATCCTTGTCCATCAGCTCGTTTGGAATGGATATCAGCCCTTCATTATGACAAAATAGCCCAACCGAGAATCTTACTCCATTTTCCTTCAGAATAATTCTGTGTTTACAAAGGATCGTATTCTGTCATTGCTCCAAACCTAGGCCGACAAACCATTCAAGTGTCATCACTAAGATTTATTAATACATGAGCGGTTATATCATTAGTATGGGTATGTGCATAATTATATACGTTATAGCCGCTTGTCCTAAGCCTATATATGTTTTAAAATCTATACAACCTCTATGCTATATAAGCAATATATCCGTATCTTATATATCCATGAAAAGGAAGATTAATAAAGTGATGGAGGCATACCTGAGATCCATCACATGCCATGAATATGAAGGACGAGACAGCTGAGGATCAGAAGCTCAATCATTTGTTATCTTTTGTATGTATCTCAAGACCGTTTACATGATTTTGATGAAGTATTGTGGAAAATGTAGGTGTCTGTATGAGCAGATATTTCCATTTCAATTTCAACTTCCCTTGAGTTCCTTGTATTTGTAAAATCGAAGAGCAAAGATAGTCGATTGAATGTGATCATCATGGTATTTCTCTGCATTGTAATTTTTGAATACCATTCTTGTCACAACTTCATTTAGTTCTGTCATCACTTTTGTATACATACCAGCACTCCACTACACAATAAAGAACAAATAGTTAAAAAGGTGAATTAAGGTGTTAAAGTTTCAAACTACTAGTAAAAATTCATATTTTCTCCATCATTTATTAAAAGACCTATTGCCAATAAACGTGTAGAAAACAAGTTAGCAATATATTGGATAACATGTATAACAAATACATATTGACATGTTATTGCAAATCCGTCCTTGAACTACAAAGAGAAAACAGACAAAGGTAGTTACATATATAACATAAACAGTGTATAAAAATGAGCAATCCAATAATAATATGTGAACTATTTATTTGGCGTAAATTATACCGATATTGATCATTTCCGTTAGGCCAAAAATGATGTTCGAATTTGCGCCATCTTTCAGTGTCTGTACCAGTTGCCAAGCTTTCATTGAATGGCCCTGTATGGCCATCAAGTCGAGTTTTTCTTGTGGGGTTTGCGATTTAATTTTCTGCTGGGAAATCAAGTAGCTCGCTTATCGACCCAAACAAGGCGTCATGAAGCTCAGGTGAAACTTTGTTGGGCATGACTGCCACGAAGCAGCTAAACTCTTCGAGTGCGACAAACTTCCTTGTACTTTGAGCCAAGAACTTGTCCCTGCCTTGAAGCAGTCTCCTGGAGAAAAGAGCTACAACAGGAATTGTGGGAACTGTTTGGGTAGCACTGATAATGGTCATCTTTCTTCTCACTAGTCAAGAGTTTTTGAACTGCAAGCTGTATATTCAACCAATCGAAATGATATTTATAGAGTACGTAGTTAAGTATGTATTTCATATTTCGTTATGAACTATAAAGGCGTGTTAAATGTGACGTGCTATAAAATATGTCAAATATCCCCAATCATAGAAACCATAGCTGTATAGGTTGGTAAGCTTAAGGGCAACTGGAAGTTGATTTTCCCCAAACGATGGAAGCTAAACAGTAAACACGCAGTGTTGATTAGTCAACAAAAACCAGCGCATTACTTAGAAAAGCAAAAACCAGGAAGAAAAGAAATAAACAAGATTAATCATACAGGCTCTTGTCATTATATGGAAATTAATCAATGCTGAAGCATTTTAAATATGGCGTAAAAATGCTATAGACGAGTAACATGCGCAATATTTTATTTATTTATTAATTTTGAAATCTGATAATATGGGATCCCGTACGTAACATCAATATTTTATTTATTTATTTATTTATTAATTTGCAAGCACAGCAAGTTTCAGAATCGAAGAAGAAGAAGGGAAAAGATGAAGAATCGAAGATGAGTTTCAGATTAAAACTTAAACGTTTATGTGCGGTTTCGGTTTCGGTGCGGTTTGAATACCCAAAAAACCGAGGGTAAACAGTTTTCTCTATCATGATTCGGTTTCGAAACCTAAGCCCCGTTTCAAAAGCAGGAAAAACCAAACCGTTCGGTCTTGATTCGATTCGATTCGTGTTTGGTTTCGGTTTCGGTTCCAAGTGCCCCATCCTAATCAATATTTGTAGATTGAACACCAACGGGTAACATTGTGCGGATCGGGATTGTAGAGAGATTATTTGACAATGGTTTTCATTTTCACTCCTCCCCTCTGCCTCCGTCTTTCATTTTTCTACTCTATTATGGGGCAATCGATTTTTATTTACACAAAAGTCGCACTACTCCATTACCAACTTCTAAGCCTAATCCAGGATCCCATCCTAGGGCTCAAATGACCGACTCCTTTGTCTAGGAGCCTTGGATAGGGTTTTCCACTGAAGTGCGTTTGTCATGCGGACGACCAGACCAAGTAATATCTTGCCTTTTTAAGCTCTAGGAGTGCGTCTTGGAGCAAGTTGATGTCACCACAAAATCGTGCGAACCGCCCACAGTACAATGAGAAGGCCACCAACTAGGAATTGGAGTTATTTTCATTGTCAAATCACTTGGAATCTACCCCCTGTCAACTAGGAATAGGATCAAGTTGCTCATACTCCATCTCCTATAAATAGAATCGAAAGCCTTCCAAGGCGAGACCTTCATCAAATTCAATCTCTACGATCCACTAAAACCTCAAGTGACTCTTCAATCAACCCAAGCGCTTTTTAGCACAACCCAAATTGCTTTACCCGGCCAAAACCTCTAGCTCTTGACAAAACCTCTAGCTCTTGACTACAATCTCCAACTTTCCTTGAAGCAAACACTACCTACAATCCTTGAGATCTAAAACTCTTATAAATGGCTTTGCCACCCGTGCGAGGTATGATTTGGTTGACGTGCAATTTCAACCACCTTTGATTTCCTATTTGAGGCACTTGCTTTCTATTTAGTCGGTCGATGCAGTGATCTCGGTGGACTCCTCTATGATATCCTAGCCCTTCATGGCCTGAATCTTGCTTTCGAGTTTTTATTGCTTTCTTTACATTTTCGACTCATTTACTTTTCAAGTCATGTAACCCGGCTCATCAACCTAGATTTACTTTTATAAGCACGTTTGTAGTCTTGACATCATCATGGAATGATTACATTCGATTTCTCGTTTTAGTTTTCTATTTCTGCACTACATTTACTTTTTAGACAAATACATGCAGAATTCTGTGAATTCTAAATCCTCGTTTACTTGAAGCACAAAAACTTAATCCAATGGCATCTCTTTCGATTGCAATATTTTGGTTAGAAGTCCCAGTTTACCACGCAACCCTCACACACATTCAAACACAATCACTATTTGTTTGGCCTCCAACAATGGCACACCCATTCTCTCTTTCTCTCAGAGCCATCTCGTGACGAGTGAAAGCAACATTCGGGGACAAATACATGTTGAACCTGAGTCGGGGCTCAAGGTATTAGTTTTGACATAACATTTCCAGAAAGTATTCAAGGGAAATTGAGTGAAAGAATGAAAAACGATTACCCACAGAATCATAAACAGATAGTTTACCAACTCCATACTGATGAAAGGGAGTGCAGGGGTAGCAATCTAGGGTTTAGCAGAGAACATGCTGAGGAAAGAGAAGATTAGATCGGGAAAAAAAAAGGTTTTGGTGAAAAGAAATTTACTATTCCGATAAAAGAGAAAGAAGAGAGAAAAATATTTAATTTTCTTTTCTTTGAGTCCAAAAGTCATGCCAGCTTAATTTAGGCTCTTAAAATACTTGATTTATGATTGTATTCAATGGTTTATAAGCGTTAAAATTTGTGTAAAAAATGTGAGTGCTACATTTCCGTCTTGTATGTGTGAAGAAAGAAATATATTGATCTCAGCAAATCTGATATAATAGAAAGGGTAGATCTTTTCAATATTTTATTTATAAATATCCCCGTGAAAAACCAAAAACAAACTAAATATAAAAATAACCCCACACGCGAAAAACCATTATATATATATATATATATATATATATATATATATATGAAACAGCCCTTAATTATATTCATTCTGCCTCTTTATAAAGTGATAAGCCTTAGTTATGGAGTTTGAACGCAAACAACAATAAAAAAAAACCTTCAGTGAGCAAAGTGGATAGGTTCAGGAATGAAGGTAAAGTCATTCACAAGGAAACAATAAAACCATCATCTCAACTCCTTCCACGCCACGAATTTCCAACCTTTTTGTTTTGATCGCTCACCTGATGTATGCCGAAATAGTTCTCTTCTATCCCAGCACTAATGGTGATGATCATCCCTTCCTCACTTGTAAAAAATCCGAAGTTCTAAAGACATCGTGTCGAAGCCCTCACTCACTTCTACATCTTTGCCGGCGAATTCAAGTACAATTCTTCGATCAACTGCAATGACCAGGGCTTTATTTGTTGAAATAAGAGTCAATTGCCCCATATCAAGGATCTTGGACCAGCCGGATCTTGGGCTGCAAAATAAATTGCTTCGAATGGTATGGAATACAGGACACAATCGGGGACACGCTATGTTCTACTGGTCCAGGCCAACTTCTTTCAATGTGTGGTGGATTGGCAATTGGTGTGAAGCATTTCACATAAGGTCGTCGATGGGTCCACACTCGGCAAATTCCTTCGTAGCTGGGCTTGCAATTTCCCTTGGCTCCAGGGCCGTCACTGTTGACATAGGTGCTACAGCGTCACGTTTCCCACCTCTGGATTTCCTCAATTCATCGGTTGATCAAGCTCCAATAAATTTTGTCTTTGGTAATGTTGTAAAAAGGAGATTAGTGTTTGATGCTCCAAAGATTGCTAATCTCAAGTTCAAAGCTGCCAGTACCGCGGTGCCAAATCCTACCAGAGCTGAAGTTGTTGTGGCTAGCCCTTGTTTGGAAATGCGCAATGGAAGCATCGAATCAAACAAGGATTCCGTAAGGCCATCCGCGTGGAATCAGAAAGCTATAAACCTGCGGAGAATATTGCTTCCGCCCTTGGGGAGACGACGTATTGGGAAATCTTACGTCTTCTTTATAGCAAAGACAGAAGAAGGTAAAGTTGTAGATCTTCAAAGCTTGGTTGCTAAACTGAGAGAGGGCTTTGAAAAGTTCAAGTTAAAGGAGCATGCTAATGGATTTACAGGGGAAAGTATTTCAAGCTCTTCAGAGTATGGCGAGAGCACGTTAGAAAGGATGATAGAGACAACTATTGTTCCTCAGTACCTGCAATTTCCCTTTCTACTCAGCCAACTTTGGCTGGGGGAGAGGAGAATAACATGGGGTGGATTTCCCCTACTTCTGGAGAGATCAGCTTATGATTATGTTGGCGGATGCAAGTGATGGCATGGGCATAGAAGCGCATATGACTTTGAAAGAAAGAAGACATGGCCCTTTTTCAAACCAACCAGGAGCTGCTTGCATATGCTCGTCACTGAAGTGTAACCCGGAAACCGGGATTTAATGTAACAGGGGCTCCTTCTCGCATATGAGCAATTCGCGACAGCAAATGTCGGATGATCATAATAAGGTTTATGTTAGGCAGTTATCTAATTATTACTAGTAACAGGTGCTTTAAAGCCAATGAATGACAGCATATAATTGTTTGCAGCTGTTGTATGCTATTATTAGATTACATAAAGACTTTTATTATGTAGTAAGCTGATAGAGTTTATGTTTATATTCCTCATGTATAAGACTGTAATACCAGTTTTGAAATATAAGAAAAACTCAGTTTCTTCATGGTATCCAGAGCTTAAATTTTTCTTTTCGTTTTTCCGATGGCTTCAAATAGTGTTCCCTTTATCTCCATCCCTAATATCTCTCATCTTGTCTCTGTCAAACTATCTGATTCCAACTATCTTGTCTGGGAAAGCCAGGTCAAACCTTTCTTATTAGGCCAGAATCTTTGGCGCTTCGTTGACGGCTCGCATCCTTGCCCCTCACCCACGCTTCCTCCTTCTGCTAAGTCTGAATCCTTTACCCCTGAATCCTCCACTCCGCCGCTTGCCAATCCTGATTATGTCTCTTGGTTTCAAACTGATCAAAGTCTCATTAGTATTCTTCGTGCTACGCTATCTGAAAGTGTTCTTCCCCAAGTCATTGGATTCTCCACCTCGAAGGAAATTTGGGATTGTCTCAAACAAAATTTCTCCCAGCAATCCCTTGCCAATTCTGCCCAACTCAAGTTTCGCCTGTTCTCTATTACCAAAGGTTCCAAATCCATCTCTGAATACCTTGCTCAGGCCAAGAGTTTGGCCGATGAACTCACTGCAATCCAGGAACCTGTTTCAAACTCCGACCTGGTTACTTATGTGCTTCGTGGTCTGGGTCTTGATTACCAAATGATTGTGACAGCAATTTTGAATTTCCCTCCTCTACCATCCTTCTCGGACCTTCGCACTCGTCTTCTTGCTTTTGAAGGGCAACAGGCTTTAGCTGCTCAAATGGCTCATGTGGCTTCTCCTGCAGCTTTTGTTGCTGCTCGTTCATACCGTGGCCCCCGCCACTCGCGCCCGCGTGATCACACCTCTCGTTCCTTTGGTCATTCGTCTCCCGTCCGACCTTTCTCTAGCCCTGGCTCTCGTGCTCCACGTCCTTCCTCCTCCTCTCAAGGTCTTTTGGGTCCTCCACCCTCTCGCCATTCACTTCAGTGCTGGAATTGTCAACAATTTGGTCATGTTCAAGCCAATTGCACTTTCCCTCGTACTTTCGCTGGTATGCACGTTACATCGTCTACAGATCCTAACTGGTATTTGGACTCAGGTGCCACCAATCACATGACCCATGATGTGCAAAAATTACACTCTGGCACTCCATATGCATCTTCCGATCAGGTTGTTGTTGGTAATGGGGACACCCTACCCATCACCCATTCTGGTAATCTATCTTTTTCTTCGGGTACCTTTGTCTTTCGTCTCTCTGATGTTCTTCGTGTTCCTTCCCTTCGTAAAAATCTTTTATCTGTTGCACAATTTACTCGTGATCTTAATGTTAGTATTACCTTCTTTCCTTGGGGATACCAAATTTGTGACTTAAAGTGTGGTGTTGTTCTCTTTCAGGGCCTATGTAAAGATGGTCTCTATCCTATCTTTCCAAAGCCGTTGTCTATTTCCAAGCAAGCTTTTTCGTCTACCGTCGTGTCGTCCTCTCTGTGGCATCGTCGTCTTGGTCATCCCTCCAATAAAGTTCTTCAGTCACTTGTTTCTCGGTCCTTATTAGGTTCTCTTTCTCGTTTATCAAATTCACCTTGTACCCATTGTGCATTAGCTAAATCAATAAAACTTTCATTTTCGTCTCATGACCATTCTTCTACTGAGCCATTTGCTTTAATCCATTCAGATGTATGGATGTCTCCTGTTGTTTCTGTTTCTGGATATCGATATTATGTCTTGTTTACAGATGATTACACTCGTTATTCATGGATTTTTCCTATGCGTTTTAAATCTGAAGTCTATGGTCATTTCTCGACCTTTGCTCTGTATGTAAAAACTCAATTCTCTTTGTCTATCAAACAATTTCAAAGTGATGGGGGAAAGGAATATGATAACCTGCAATTTAAACAGTTTTGTGCTACTAACGGCATTGTGCATCGTTTTTCTTGTCCTCATACACCCCAACAGAATGGGTTAGCAGAGCGAAAACATCGTCATATTGCTGATATGGGGCGCACTCTCTTGCACACTGCTCACATGCCTCACAATCTATGGGTCGAAGCGTTCTGTACAGCAGTTTCTTTAATTAATCGACTTCCAACCCCCATCCTTAAAGGAACTTCCCCTTATAAGTTATTATTTGGCACTTTCCCGGATTACAATTTCCTTCGTGTTTTTGGCTGTATTTGTTACCCATATCTTGGTGATTATGTAACTCACAAACTACAACCTCGTTCTCTTCGGTGTGTTTTTGTTGGCTACAGTGATCGTCATCATGGTTACCGCTGCCTTCATCCTCCTACAGGTCGCCTCTATGTTTCTCGCCATGTCATTTTTCATGAAGATCAACTCTATTATGCTGTTGTTTCTAAGCCTGTTCAGCTCCCAGATCTTGCTGTAATTCCCGTTGGTTTTCTTCCTAGTCCACCAGCTCAGCCCATTCTTGCTGTCACTTCCCAAGAGTCAGCCCTCACTTCTCAAGAGTCGGCCCCAAGTTCTTCAACTTCACTAGAAATTTGTCCCATTCTCCAACACACTGTCGTTCCCACCTCTTCTCCAACACCGGCTGTATCCAACTCACCTTCAGATTCACGGATTCAAACACCACCTGATCCCGTTCCTCTTCTTTCACAGCCAGCCACATCCGTTTCTAATCCACCACCTTGTTCGTCATCTCCTGTTGTTCCTTTTAATGATCCTGTCACTGCTCCTCCACCACCAAGTGCTCGTCTCAGTCCTGTTCACACCCGATCCAAATCTGGAATTGTCAAGCCAAATCCCAAATATCATGCCAATTTTTCTACTAGGTACCCTATTCCTCATGCTTTTACTGCTTTGATCAACAAAGACACTGAACCCACATGTTACACACAAGCCAATCGCCATCCTGAATGGAAACAGGCCATGCTTGATGAGTATCATGCTCTCCTTCAACAGGGCACCTGGTCCTTGGTGCCGTCATCTCCTTCGTTCAATACAGTTGGTTGCAAATGGGTCTTCAGAATCAAGCGGCGCTCTGATGGCACGATTGAACGATATAAGGCACGCCTTGTTGCCAAAGGCTTTCATCAACAATCTGGTGTCGATTACTTTGACACATTCAGTCCTGTAGTTAAGCCCACAACCGTTCGCACTATTCTCTGTCTGGCTATTTCTTTTGGATGGCCTCTTCGGCAACTTGATGTCAAAAATGCTTTTTTGCACGGCTCACTATCCGAAAATGTTTATATGCGGCAACCACCTGGCTTTACTGACCCTCACCGACCCAATCATGTATGTAAACTTCATAAGGCCATTTATGGCCTTAAGCAGGCACCCCGAGCATGGTTTCAACGTTTTAGTTCTTTCCTCCTTCGTGTTGGCTTTACTCAAAGTCAGGCTGACAACTCTATGTTTGTTTATCATGATCAATGTTCTGTTATGATCTTGTTGCTCTATGTAGATGACATCATTCTCACTGGTAGTCATTCTTCTCATCTTCTTGACTTTATACGCACATTGAGCACTGAGTTTGACATAAAAGATTTGGGGAGTTTGCATTATTTTCTTGGTGTGGAGGTAAATTATCATCCTACTTCCATTCATCTTACTCAAAACAAGTACACTGTTGATCTCCTCAAACGCAGTAATCTCTTGGACTGCAAACCTGTTTCTACACCGATGACTTCCAAAGGTACCCTTTCTCGAACCCATGGTACTCCTCTTGCAGATCCTATCCCTTATCGACAGATGGTTGGCGCCTTACAATATCTCACAATGACTCGTCCTGATATCTCCTATGCTGTTCAACATGTCTCTCAATTTATGGGATCACCCAGTGATGTTCATTTTGAAGCTGTCAAACGAATACTACGTTACCTAAAAGGCACCCTTGGAGTTGGCCTTCCTGTTCGCAGGTCCTCTGACTGTTCTTTCTTAGTCGCCTATTCCGATGCTGATTGGGCTGGATGTCCTGACACTCGCAGGTCCACAACTGGGTATTGTGTATTCTTGGGACCCAACCTCATTTCATGGAGTGCAAAGAAACAGCCAACTGTATCCCGTTCTAGTGCCGAGGCCGAATATCGAGCTCTTGCCTATGCTTGTGCAGACACTTTATGGATCCAAGGTCTCTTAAATGAACTTCGTTGTCCGCTTACCCGTCCAGTTTTACTTAACTGTGACAACCTATCTGCCACATACTTAGCTGCTAATCCTGTCTTTCATGCTCGCACAAAACACATTGCTATTGATTATCACTTTGTCCGAGAACGGGTAGCCTCTGGCAGTCACAAAGTTCAGTTCGTTCCTTCTCAACTACAGCTTGCGGATATCTTCACCAAAGGGCTGCCAGCTGACCGTTTTGAACGACTTGTTTCCAAACTCGTCACCTATCCGGTGTCCAGTTTGCGGGGGAATGTTAGGCAGTTATCCTAATTATTACTAGTAACTGGTGCCTTAAAGC
>CM031082.1:5244326-5303907 GCA_018257905.1 Gillenia trifoliata
AGGCAGTTTTATATTCATGTAATTTAATATCGTTCCAACAAAGAAGTCAACAATCTAATGAAGATTTTCTTTTGTGGGATTGTATTTCAAGGGGAGATGAAGGCATTTTAAGAATGAATTAATGAATTTTTATTTCCCAAAAAACAAAAGCATGAACCTGCAGGAAATGATTTTTGAAGCCACCATATACAAACCGACCTTTACTTGAGGTGGCAGTAACACTATACTATAGCCTCCAATTGCTTCACTTAGCAGTAAATATACGCCCGTGTGGTTTAACCAAATCAAACCTCAAACTACAATCGACAACTAGTCTGTGTTTTACTCGTTTGGTCAATTTAGTCTTTCTGTTTATAATTTGGCTAGTTTAATCCCCGTTTGAGGTTGCGGTGCGGCCATAATAATCATTTCAGAAGTTTTGAGCATCCAAGCGTTTAGTGAATCAAATAGAGGCGGCTATTTTCAATCCTTGTGTGTTTCACTCCCTTAATCTAAAAAATTCATAAAGATTTATATAATTAATAAAAATCAATTATTGTTTACCAACTAGCTATTAGTAAGCCCGGTCTTGTCTCACAACACTAGTAGAAAAAATAGCTTGGGCGACAAATCTTTGGGCCACGAATCTTTTTTCGTCGCCCAAAATCACTTTGAGCGACGAAATACAACTTTCGTCGCCTAAAGTTGTATTTAGGCGACGAAACTTTGGGCGACCAAATAATTTGTCGCTTAACATTTCAATGGGCGACGAATAAATTTATTCGTCGCCCATAAATGGAAAAAGTGGCGCCAAACTTTTGCGTGACAAAAAAAATTCGTCGCCTAAACCTTTTTATGTTATGGGCGACGAATTTTTTATTTCGTCGCCCAAAGATACTTTAGGCGACGAATAATGTTTTGTCGCCTTAACCTGGTTTTGGGCGACGAATAATAATTTCGTCGCCCAAAGATACTTTAGGCGACGAATAATTTGTTCGTCGCCTAAACATAAGAAATTTACTCTACACTGTTCTTTTTTTTATCTGCTAAAGAATGACTTATTCATGTCTGAATGAAGTAATTTTTGTACAAAAATGATCTTGAAGAAGAGGTCTACATATTCAACGGTTCAGATTTAAAGAAATATGTATCTATGTGTGTTTACAAATTAAGAGTTGTACGAAAAATTAACTTACAGTGAAAAATTCATAATAAGTAATTGAGAAGGGGAAAAAATTTGTAAAAAATATACAAACGCTCGTAACGAGATGGCCTACAACTTTCGTTTAGGGGTCATCTCCAAAATCGAACACTAGAAACCATGAAGCCTATAATATTTTTTAACCGTCGATTAACGTTTACGTTTACCCTCGGTTATTATATCTGTAATTTGTTTTTTTCATGCCGGTTCTTTTTTGAAAACATGATCTTTTACTAAATTCAATAAGATGAACGGTTCGGATCGTTGTTAGAATGTCCCCATAGTTACAGTTTACTGAAAATTGTGATGATGTTATATAGTTTCTATAAACTTTATAACGTCATACACATATTTTGCTAAACTGTAAATTTTGGGACATAATATAAACAATCTGAACCGCTCATCTTATTGTATTCAGTAAAAGATCATGTTTTCAAAAAAGAACCGGGATGAAAAAAACAAATTATTGATATAATAACCTAGCGTAAACGTAAACGTTAATCGACGGTTAAAAAATAATATAGGCTTCATAGTTTCTAGTGTTCGATTTTGGAGATGACCCCTAAACGAAAGTTGTAGGCCTTCTCGTTATGAGCGTTTGTATATTTTTTTACAAATTTTTCTCCCTTCTCAATTACTTATTATGAATTTTTCACTGTAAGTTAATTTTTCATACAACTCTTAATTTGGGCGACGAAAGTATTGTTCGTCGCCTAAAGTGTCTTTGGGCGACGAAATTATTATTCATCGCCTAAAGTGTCTTTGGGCGACGAAATTAAAAATTCGTCGCCCCAAACCCAAAATTTGCCCCCAACAACCGCCAAAAATTTTAGGCTAATTTTGAAATTTTTAATAAAATTTAGCGCGACGAAAATAGTTCGTCGCCCAAAGCTTTTGGTTTACTTTTTCAACCCGTGCCTTTTCTCTTCTTTCTTCCTTCTTTCTTCTTACTCTATCTGCAGACTGCTCCCTGTCGAAGCAACCCCAGCTTCTCCCTGTCGAACCAACCCCAGCTCCTACCTCTATCCCCTGCTTCCCACGTCGTCCTTCTTGCTTCAATTCCATCGCTCTCTCCGTTTCATATTGCTCTCCCGCGTTCTTCCCTCTCGCTCTTCTCTCTCTCTCTCTCTCTCTCTCTCTCTCTCTCTCTCTCTCAGATCAGTCCATTCCACTTCTCACCCCATTCCGTTCGGCCTTAAGCCATCGCTACCACCAGTCTACGAAATGCCGGCGTACGCGAATTCGGGTAAATTTATGCTTTAACCGTGTGAATTTATGCTTTAACCCTATGATTAAAGCATACTATCTACTTTAAATTTCTGGATTTTTGTAAGGTTTGATGATTTTGTAGAAGTTGGGTTTTTTATTTTGTAAATTTTAAGGTGAATTTGGTTGTGGGCTTTGCAAATTACAGCGCCGACATCAACGACGAAGACGACTGTGACGCCGACAAATGGTATCTAAGGTGGTTCCCTAAACCGAGTGTCGTTTTGTAAATTATTTTGTTTGTGGAAACACATGCATCATGCACCAAATGCTTTTAGTGTCCTCTGCCATTGATGTGGCTTCATGTATTTAAGGTCTGCTTGGAGATTATTGTGAGTTAAGCTCTATCGGCCGTATTCATGTCCGAAGTTTCGTATGTGGAATTCCTAGATAGAGTGCTTTTGTCGGAGTTTTGAAGATGAGTGATAAATTTAACGAATTCCTCAACAGGTGAGTGTGGCAATTCTGAGTTTTGGAAGATGAATGGCAATTATATTTTGAGAAATATCATGAGAATGAATGATAAATATAACGAATTTTGATTTGAATTGCTAACAAAGATGAGTGATAATTATATTTTGGGAACTCATTTTCATTATCTTATTTCTATAAAATCTCATACTCATGAATATTGTCATCAAAGCGGATGGCATGAAAATGTTAATGCCAGTCTGCACAAATGAATTTTATCACGGTATCTATAATATTTACCATTCATGCTTAGTCTTTTTACACCGACTTTGTATTTCCTAAACAATTGAATAGGAATTTTGTATGCTAGCATAGTTGTAAAGGTTTCTTTAAGCGAAGACTGTTGAGATGGTTAGAGTATATGTTTGTTGTGGTATTGTGAGGGGGATATTGATTCAGTCCCTAACAAAATGGAGTAGACAGTTGATGTCTGTACATTCCAAAGTTAACATCGCATATGATAATCAGTGACGTTGATGGTCCTCCCTCTTGGGAATTCGTCTGTTGACGAGTGGTGTCATATTCCATTGCCTTGTGGAGCAGTGTTACTGCCTTTACCATTTGGGACTGGCCATGAGTCACCGGCATTTTTTTCAATTTTCAATTTTAGAGGGTCCATATATGAGATTCGTTTCAGTATGTTTAATTAAGTCAAGATGGGATAAGTAGCTTAGATTGTAAGGCCTTTGTTTGTGAGACTTGGCTTAGGTTTTTCAATAGTCTAAAACTAATTATGTATCATGCTTTCCTGTTTATAGCATCCTATACTATTTTTCGTTATCTAATTTGGAAGATTATTCTTACTTCTTAGTTTCCCCATCAATTGCTGAGGAAATAAATAGGAATCTAGGATTATCCTTTTCTAGCTATAAAGTATAAATAAATCAGAACTGTCTTTCATGAAAGAATATTAGTAAATAGCATCCTATCCACCTTGTCAGAGGAACCTAAATGTTTTAATTTTTTGGAAGTTTTTCATTCAGGTTAACTAGAGGTTAGTTGTTAAGAGTGAGTTTGGTAATTGCATTGATATTGTTTGGAAGAAAGTAGACAGTCATGACATTATGTGTCTTTTTTGTTGTAATCGGAGTGAGTGAGCAGCGTCAATATCATGCTCAAAATTTTCATTTGTACCCATAAAACTTAGTGGCTGGTTTTATTCCCCTTTACAGCATTCGCTCCTATATTGTGTGGATAAGTTTTCAAAGTATGCAGTTTACTCTATGAATTTCTGGCTTGCTTTGCAGAATTGTATATCCTCCTGTCATGCCATTGGTAGTGATGTTTTCACGGGCACGATCACTTTGGAATCTACCCTTCAAGGTATTGTGTTCAACAAGACATCATAATGATATTGGTGGTCATTGTAGTTTAAATTACTGTTTTGTTTGATGTTGACAACATGTTTGTTAGGTTCTTTGCTCTCGGGATACGCTGGAGGTTCTTCTAAACTGGATGATCCTAGCTTGGTTTTGAATCACATATTTTTAGGAGTATGTAATCACCAAAACCTAACTGCTTGTCCTAAATCCACATATGTTGGCATATCTATTTTCCAACTAAGTTTATAAGTTGTAATGTATTCAAGGGATTCTATAGTGGTTGGTATTTTTGTTGGGTGACCTAGGGATAAGGATGGATGCTGAGGAATAATGACTCTCTCTTTGTTGACATTATTAGATTTTGTCAAATGTTCTTTCCTTGCAATGTTCGGATTTGGTCATGTTTGGAATTTTGCTCTGGTTATTTTCCCTTTTAATTCGGCTTCCATTTGAAGCGAAACATGTCTGCCTATGTTGATTATATATGTGGTCTATTTTGAAATTATTTTTAAATCATTGGGTGACTTTTGATCTCTCTTGACTACGGTGGTGAGAGAAGAGAATGGAGTATCTTTGGCCTTCATATACTAAGGGTTTTACCGGGGATGGAGGAAGAAGACGCGACTCGTGATTGCAATTAAGCACGTTGGAGCGGGAAGTGTGGAGAGCCCTGCGAGGAGGCAGCTCACGGTTCCCAATCCCTCCTCACCATATTTCTCGCCCGGCATATCAATAGTCATTTCATTTTAGGATTATAATTTATTTTTTTCAATTAGTTTGTAAGTACATTTTTTATATAATATAATTTATTTTCTACATTATTTATTATATTTTATTGTCTTTTAAATACCAATTAAGTCATTATATTAATTAATTAAAAAATTTAAAAAATTAAAAATTAAAAATATTATTCGTCACCTAACCTTTAGGCGTGAAATTAAGAGTAAAATTAAATTAAAAAAATTAAATATTTTGAGCGTGAAATTTATTTAGTGCAACCCTAAACATTTAGACAGCAGTATATTTAGAGCAAGCACACAAGTGTAGCTTAAACTTGGGGCGACAAAAAATATTCCATTAAGCCTAAAAAATTTGCATTAGGCGACAAATGATTTCGCCCGTGCGCTAAATGCAACCTTTGGCTGACGAAAATATTTTAAATGCTTCGAGTTGCACTTGAAGCGTGAAGGAAATCATTAAGTAAGCCCAAATAACTGGTCGGCCGGACTTTGGCCCGGCCGAATTTTGGCGGCGTTTGGCGCCCAAGAAGTTTAAACGAGGAAATATGACTTTGAGCGGCAATTTTTCTATGCATTAGTACCTTTTGTACTAGTGATCTTGACAAAATTTGAATTTCTTTATGTATTTAGCAGATTTTTGAGTAATTTTTTTTTTTTTGTGGTTTTGATTGTTGTTGCGAGCATTTGATAGGTTTTCATTAATTTGATTATTACCCAATAATAATTATGATGCATGCAGGTGCTTGAATTTTAAATATTTATTCTAGTCAAGTGTTTTCCGATTTTAGTTATTATTTTGTTAACGGTGCTTAGGATTTTAGTGATTTCTGTAATCGAATCAATTTGTTCTGTTTTGTTATTTTTCATTCTTTATAGGACTCCACGTAGAAAGATTGAGTTTTAGAGAATCACTTTAGGCTTTGCAAAATTTATGGTAATTCCAGTGGTATGTTAAAGAAATAAATTATATCATCTTATTAATTTCATTAGGTATGTTTTGAAAAATAAGTGCATCTTTGTTTAAGGGCTTTAATGGTACTCACTCAATTTTGAAAGTGCGAACAAGTGGGTTTCAAATGCTATGTTGATGTCAACAAGTTTTATGAATTTATGTGTACATATATTCCTTACTTTCTTCTTTATCGAGTGAAGGTTATTATTTTTGTTTTCCAATTATTACTTGACCATAAATTGGAAGTGTAATTGCGAGGAAGGAAAAATTTTGAAAAAGAAAGGCGAGAAAGTGAAAGAAATCTTTGATAAGGTCTGGATTAGTTCTTTATTGCGGATGTGTGTTTGCGGTATGGATTTGGCCCCAAATGAGTTACTTTTGATTTCTAGGATATGTGATTTGGTGCGGCATACGTATGATGCGGGATGGTTGTTAACTTTTGTTGTTTATGTTGTGATGAAATGTGCATTTTTAGTAAGCAAGAACACACATATAAGTGACATATGGATAGTGTTCATATCACGGAAAGTGAGGCGTAGCTTTGTGATGTTTGATTACTCAAGTTAGCATTTGTAGTTTAATGTAAACGAAATTCTTTGGAGGAAAGGACACCGAAATTGGTAGAAGAATAGTAAAGAATTGTATAGAGTGTTCAAAATGTAAAGGTTGGGGATTGGGATAGGTTTATTTATCTTAGGTTTTTGAGATTTAATTGAAGCACCTGGTCCTCACAGAATGAGTGACTATCTTGAGGAATTGTATAGAAAAATTGATTGACATATTCATTCACGTTTATGCGATTTAATCAGTTTAATGGGAAATAGTTTTGCTACGATGCGATTTTGTTTGTTTTGAATTACAAGGACGAGAATTTTGATCTAGGGATTGTTTGAATTATGAGCAGTCTGAGGTTTTTGTGAAAATCCTCAGCGGCAAAACCATCACCCTCGGTTGAAGTCCCACATGTTCGGAGCTTACTGCGGCTATGAGAGGCCACCATATATAAGAGCAACCAAAAGAAAGGAGAGGGTAAATGTCAGAGTGCTGCAGGAGTGGCCAAAGATTTCAGGTTTATAGCTCCTTCGTCTCCCAAATCTCCATACCAAAATGGTCGTTTCCTTGACCTTCCAAAGTTCCAAAATTTACGGTTTCTGAGAATTTCAGTTTTCCTTGTGAATATGTTGCATAAGATTGTGTGCTGCCAAACTAGATGCATTTATGTGTATTCAAATCTCCCATGTTTCTTCACTTATTTTTTCTTTTTTTCCGATTTTTATTTACGTGTTCAAGTAAATTGCAAAGAGGAAGATATAGAGACCCATATACATATGAGTTAAATTAATCACTAAGTGTGAAATGTCTAATTATTCTGGTGGGTTGTACATGATTTTTTTTTCTAAATATGTTATTGATATTATTTGTGGTTAATGGGTGTGAATGTTAAAAGGGTTTGCTTTGTGTTGCACTGTGGGATATTGAAGGAGATTTATTGCTTTAATCTTTTGTCAAATATTATTGCTGATTGTATGTGTAAGTTCAAGAGGAATTCGTTAGATAGTCAGTGTCTTACTGTGTTTGTTTGCTGATTTCTGGTACATCATTGTGGGTAGAAACTTGGAGTTAAATAGTTGTTGCATTAACGCTTGAAAATGGATAGAATTTTGATCTGATTGTTTGAATTATGAACAGATACAGGTTTTGTGAAAACCCTCACACGGCAAGACCATCACCTCGAGGGTTAGCTCTGACACCGTCAATAATGCTCAAAGCCAAGATCCAAGACAAGGAGGTATTCCTTAGACCAATGAGGCTGATATTTAGGAATCCATGATTGCAAATATGAAGGCTCTCCAATTGCAAGGCATTGGGGTGAAGAAAAAGAAGCTTTGTTTTGTCTTATTTTTATTTTGTTTATTTCTTTTCTTTTATCTTACAATTTTACAGTTAATGATAGTATTTGTAACAAGTGTCTCTGGTTTCAAATTGGTGGGTGGGGATTTGACTGTAAGTGATGGCCAGAATGAGTACAGACAAACCAGCAAACAGCCCAATCTACATTCCCCCAAACTGATAAAACTATAATTCTCTTTGAATTCCCCTTGTGCACCCCACAATCACATCTTGAGCCTGGACTCCCTCCAGGAAAAAAATCAATTGAAGGAGGAGAAGAAGAAGAAGAAGAAGTAACCCGGAAAAGATTGCAGTAGCAGTAGAAAAGAAGATGAGAGAGAGAGATAATAAAGAGCAGAGAAAATGTATTTGACGACCAAATTACAGTCAAGCCAAAGTAGAGATCAGCACAAAAGCCGATCTGCACCGAAAAATCGTCTAAATAGCGTACTATTTTTGTATTTTGCTACGCTGTCAGTGTCATAAATGCTTCATGACCTCGATGTTAAAGCAACATCAGATTGCGTCATAACCATTTTTTCCTTTGTTCTTTTAGTCTCTCAAAATCTTCAATGTTAATAGTAGAAAAATCGTTGTATTTTCAGCATGTGTCTCATGTTATATAAGTTGCTTTCAGTCAACTTTTAGAGATTTGATTCCGAATCCTTTCAATCTTCATATTTCGGAAATGAACTATCTTGTTTCTTCAATGAATGTGAAAGTTTCTTCTCATTTGCTATGTAACTGATTCACGAAACTTTATGTTTATAATCGAAATTGTTCATGTTATAAATTACTATATAAAGATTTTTGAAAAAATTAATTAAATATGAGATCGTTTAGTCGTGAAGTGTATAAAAACAAATGAACAAGTTCGATACATGAATTCACGAATGCGTCTATTTATTTTGTTACAATTGATTTACTAAACAACCTTAAGATTTTAATATACGAAGCACGAGCTTTACTTTGGTGCTGAATTGCTCTCCGGGGCAGGGCGTGAGTCAGGTGGCGGAATTCCGCCTGGATTCGTCGAGATTCAGCTCCAGGAATAGCCCAGAACAGCACTGGTTCGGCTGGATTCGTCAGACTTCGGTTTAGACACGACGCAAGGCGAATCTAGTTAGCCAGCGGTGAAATTCACGGGACCGATTTTATAGAGGACGTGTCTGCGACAGACTAGAGCCGCCTAAAATCTTGATGTGGGAGAGAACGAGGTCCGCAGCAATCGTAAATGTGCGGAGGGATAATCCTCGTGGAAGAAAGGAAGAAGATGACCTATTTTTTCAAAAACGGCACCCTTCCATCTTTTTCTTGTCCTATCTTTTTTGTTGTTGCAGTATCTGCCTACTCTAGACTCGAGAGTCTTAACAAATTATAAAACATAGTTTCACTAAAATATGAATGTCTTTTAGTTTTTTTTTTTTGGTTGGCCCTTTTATAATAATTCTTATTCCCATTTTAATATTTTTGCAACAAACGAATCCCTATCATTCCCAAATCAAGATTCTTTGAGTTTGACAAATCGTTGAACTTTTCCTTTCCAAATCTGGTGCTTTAAATTGCTTCATAGGTTTTAATCGATTTTTTGTAGATATGATCTTTAAGTGATTTATAATATGGTAATACGATTATAAACGTGAAGTTACGTGAATCGATAAATTAAGTGAATTGATGAATAACTTCATTGCCCAATCTTGAGGCAAACCTTTCTTTTGGAAAATCTACAATTTATAATCTATAGTATGCACTATGCTAGAAGTACTACAATCATATTTACTAGGCAAACGAAAAGTCAAGTATACTATGTGCTTAGTCTAGTGTCATCCACCTGGGGTGCAACTTGAGTTAGGTCAACCCAAATACGCCCGTACAACCGATTTCAAACCGATCGAATTGGGTTAGAATGAAGAAAAACCATGAAACCTAACCCGATCTCGGCCAGTCATTTTATTGGGTTGGGTTGGGTTAAATCTTATGCCGTCATGTCGACCAAACGACTTTATTTTTGAACTTGGTGCCCTATGCATATATTACTCATCTCACTTCATATTATAAATTATGTATAAGTTTTGAAATGACTATCACTTGAACTTAATTGTCTGCTTTCATATTGATAACCGTAGTAGTGTTAGCACATCTCTTTTTGTTAAAGCTTTGATATACATATTGTAATTTTAATTCCAACTTTTGCATGGATTTGAAACATTAGAAATAGTCTTCAAGTTATTGTTTGCTTTAACTTTTGTCGTAAATGGAATTTTAACTAATATTAGCGTTATTTGGTTTAAAATTTGAAAAATCATACAAAATAAGGTGTTATAAGATTGAATTTCGATAAAGTTAGGCGGGCAAACCCAACTCGAATAATAGAACCCAATTAAACTGAACCCCAAACTAAACCCTTATAGACAGTGCTTAAACCGGTGTGAAGATTGGATTAGGGTTGGGTTGAAACCATAACACTTGAGTTGCACCCCTACCATCCACCAAATGAGCGAAGCATTAACTAATAAATAAAATAAATCCCATCAAAATGGTTTGATTGCATTCGACTCAGGATCTTTTTCATGCTTGTTTATCTTTCACTGCCGTGAAAGAAGAAAGAGTCAATCGAAGAATCAAAAAGATAAAAAATCTTCTCCTAAAAACAAAATCTAAGCCTATATAATATATCATACACTCCTCATATTTATTAAACACAAACATTGGTCCTCCTCCCTATCTTCAATCCTAATCAACATCGAAAACACAAGTTCAACTCTTGTCTTCCTCTTCTCGGAATCAAAACCCTAGTGTCTGGAACCTCTTTTTCTTGTCGGTAATTTGGATCGATTAAACCTAGAAACCTTTTTCTTTCTTTTTTCCACAACCTAAACCTTTCACTCTATATATAGTCCCTTCCATTTACTTTTGTTGTGTTGCATTTATCTAAATTTAGTTAGACCAATGGATGTGATGGATTGCTCGAATGAGCCGCAGTATTACTCATCAAATAATAGGATAGAAGTGCAAGTTCAAACAAGTTGTGAGGGTAGAGGCTGCAAGTCAAACAGAGTTGCCTTCTTCTGGGTACAGGGAGTAGTCCCCGGTAAATGGCAAATGGGGAATTTCGAATATCTGAGCACCACGTGTGTGGTTGGAACCTTAATGAAGTACGCTGGATCTACGACATTGCCTTGTGTTTACGAAAAATACCACTAGGCTAGAATTGGAGTTATGGGCAAATGGGCTGAGCCCACAAGAAGCCTTGGTGATAAGTGATGAAGGATAAAATCTTTGCATCTACCCAACAGACGTTAATCGAAGATCTTACGACAATATAGGAAAACAAGCCAAATCTTGGAAAGCGGCTAAAGTCTGAAGTGGCGATTTTTGAGGCGAGGTAGCGGCAATCACGTGAAGCAGGTAATGGTCTATATAGGCGAAGAAAGGAGCTCGAGGAAACGAGGACACTCAATGCAAATCAAAGCAGAACTCACGTTGAGAAAAGGAAACCTCTGAGAAATCCTGAAGCCCTTTCCATGATTAATGGTTTTCATACATGCTCTGTTGCTCTCATCCGCACTAAGCTGTGTAGTCGTGATGTTACAACCCGTCCCAAATTTTTATGCAAAATTACCAAAATACTAGTAGTCCAATGTTGACTTTTGTTGACTTTTTCGTGACGACTTGTGAAAATTTATTTGCTACATATTCATGATGTACTCGTTCCGAACGTGGAGCGCAAACGGAACTCAATTCGGAGTTAAAACAAGCATTTTATGAAGCTTTAAAGTGTAAGGGCATTTTAAGTATTTTTCATCCGTTGTTAATTAGGGTTTTGGGTTGACCTACGTTGCTCTCTGCAGCCATTCCACTTTCTACACGTTCTCATCTCTTCTCTCCCACTTCTCTCTCATTAAAACTTTGTAAAGTCAGAAACCACAAAGTTCTTGAATGAATCCTGAAAACCCTCAGCCAGTCAAAGCAAGAGACCAATACCATTACGATCGTCTTGTCGTGCAGGGCTGGTACAGCGATTCAGAATATCAACTTAGACCAATCAGCCAAACCGGCCGTCCGGAGCAATGGCAACTGCGCGGGAGGGTTTCTCCACAATCATGGCTTAACGATTGGAATTGATCTTTCATTCTGCATGCATTGTCGGATTGCTCCAAGGTGATTGATTCATCTTGGGGTTCTCTCAACTCTTGTAGATTAGTTGTAGATCTTCTTGTATCTTTGGATCGTGATCAAGGTTTGAGGCGGTGGTGACAAATGAGTACTTCCTCCCCTGAGTTGTAGTATGCTCGAAATAAATTGTTTTCTTACCAAATGGACATCTTAGAAACAATGCATTTGCAGTGGTGGATCAAAACATTTTATATCACTTTTGAGTGGAGGAATACCCAATGAATACCATTTAGTTGCTGCGGCATCAAGCTTATCTCGATTTTGGCTTTGAATGTATAGTAACAAACACGATAAATACTTTGAGGTGGAGTCAAGTCAATTTTCACCTTTTAGCACTTCACTTAGGAGATTTGAACCTGACTTGCTTTGAACTTAGCGACTGTTGATGGGTAAGTTGTCGTAAGGATGTGGAGATGACTGATCCTACTTTAAAAAATACTCATATGTATCACACGGGGATCAAGGTTTTTTCAAAGAGATCCCGGTTTTTTCTTTCTGCAACATATTGCGATGGGAGTACCTGCGACTGTTTGATGGATGATGCCATGTTCCTTAGATATTAGGAAACATATTGTTTTGACATGAACTTCGGTACCATTATCGTCGAAAAATTTTGACATTTGATTGGGAAATTGGGTTTTAATGTGGATGTGAAAATCCTTGAAAGATATTGAAGACTTCATTTTTGACATCATTAGATAAACAAAACTAATTATGGTAGAATCATCCACAAATAAAACTAAAAATATTTTAACCTTAGTGATTCAATAGTAGGACCCCACACATACTTTGTGTATAAGTTCAAGCAGTTTTACATGTATATCGAAGTTTGGGATTTGCAGAATGGCAATTTGGTTGATTTAGACAATTTACATGTTTCACGGTCAATGAGGGAGCTGACATTTGGAAAACTTTTGACATTACAAATTCCGAGGGTAGAGCTGGTCTCTGTACCCGTATTGGTTTTCATCTATGGACTTGCTTGGCTTGCAAGGCGATTTTTTGTGTGGTTTCTGCCTGATTAATAAAGTCCATTTATGAAGACCGCTTCCTGTCGTCTTCTTGGTGAGAATATAAAAATATTACATCATTGGATGAAAAGAATTGCACGACCGTTTAAATTGTTGGTGATTTTCCCCAGCAGAGACAACAATTGGAATGGAAAAGATGGTACATATAAGGCATTGGAAGATGTTTTGGTTGAAAGATGTTTGATTTTCCAATTACCTAAAGCAAGAACATTTTTTTCATTAGCAGAACACATGTGATGGTTTTGAAAAGATTAAAAATCCTTTAAATTTTTTATTTTGTGCGTCCTTGATCAATGGCACGAGAATCAATTATCCAACAATCTTTTTTCAATACTAGTTAATAATCACATTAGAAAACACTTGCCCAGAATACCTGGTGCCTCTTTACTCGTCTCGATTCCCAGGAAAGAAGCATATAGGTGCCATGCTGTTTTTGCATGTTGGTCTCCGCTTCCTCGTGAAGTGGACCAGGCACCTCCCGTTTCTTCTCAGCCTTGAGTGGTTCGCAAACTCATTGATGAGGAGTAAGTGGATTGGTCATCAAACTCAAATTTGATCCATGAGAGTGTGGAAGAAAAGTTGTGCTAGCACCATGAGCCTTAGGCCCGGGGCATGCTGGAGGATCGCGGTATGATCTTTCCTTCTTTGGTGAACTTTGGTTTAAGCTCGGGATGGAGTTCCCAGCATTTATCTTCAGTGTACCCAACAACATTGCGGTGTTGCACTTTAGATGTGGGAATCGTCCATTGTACACCTTTTGCTTGATGGCAGCATGAGACGCATATGCACGAGACTCCCAAAGTCATCCTCGGCTGTGCTCAGTGGTCATTACCTTCCTTAAGTGCTTAACCTCTCTGAACTATAAACACGAGACATTGTTGAAGGAAGGTAATTCTTGGCTCCCACATCAGGAGGCTGTGGCTTCTCAAGTCCTGTGGTCACAGGCTCAAGCTTCGGCAGGTTTGATAGAGTCTATCTTCCTCTTGCTTTCGTTTGAGAAATGCGCCTCTACTCGTTAAGAAGTACTGAGATTGGTGTTATGTGATCTACATCTAGCTCATTCCACGAGTTTTGAGCTTCTCGAGATGTTGAACAAATGATTTTCCTTCTTGCTAAAAGCTAGTAGTGTCTTTCCTTAATTTGGAACACTGCGAACACATAGTTGTTTTGGTTTCCCTTCAAGCTTTTCCATCATTCTTGAGAGAGGAATTAGAATAATGAAAATCTCAGCTATATGCTTCTCCATTGTGTTAAGTAGAAGAGACATAACCGATTAGTCCTTGTCTGACCATCCCCTTTATCTGAGGTGAGAAGCGTCACGGCACTTCCATGCCTCCATTAAGCCAAGTTTTCCGCACTTACCTCAGGAGCCAGCGAAACAACTCGAGACCCACGTTAAATAATTAAACTCGTTCGGAAAGAATTGAACATAGTCGTTGATTGGTGTTTACATAATTAGGAGTATGCAGGTATGTAAAATTTGAGGGAAGCATTTGAATTTTTCCCTCCTAAATTTAGATCCTTCTCGATACATTTTGAAGAAATTAAATTTCTGATAGGAAAAAATTAGAGTGGGGTTAAGATTGAACTGCTCAAGTACCATGAAAGAAATCTTCACAATAAATTGTTTTATATTTCTTAGTTTCCAATTTACACAAGTATGTTTTACGTATAGAAAAGAAAAGAAACAACCGATTACGAATGACTTCTAATGTGGGTAAACCTACGCTTCCCAATCTAATCCTTAAATTAAGGAGATTACACTATGCCTTTCGCCCACTAATCGAGTCATCTTCCTTTAATCAAAGAGAGATGGTAGTGCGACGACAAAACACTCATGTACGAGAGAAAAGTCGTATGCAATGACCTGTGATGATTAGGTGGAGCCAGAGGAGCCAACCCGATAGGGTTATACGATATTGGATGAGAGCACAACCAATCCGATGAATAACTGGCAACCGATACGACGTTCAAACCATCCCGATGTGCATGCGATCATCCCAGGTACGACATCTGTTTGTTTATTTATGTGTTTCCAACAAAGTTCAAACAAGTTGCCTTCTTCTAGATACAAAAAGTAGTGCCACATTAAATGGCAGATGGGAAGCTCAAATATACGAGAAGAGTCATCGGTAATGCCCAGTTTGGGAACCTTCGATGATGAAGAAGAAGCAGCTAAAACCTGCAACATTGCCTCGTTGTTGAAGTTTCGGGGTCAAGTGCCATCTGGAAACTTCGGTCGAAACCAAATGAAACCCTCTGACATTGATGTCACAGGCTCTTTCTTGGAATCCCGGTTCAAACGGAATCGTTGACATGATTGAACATTCTTATGTAACGAGTTCGAGATAGCACAGAAGCATAAGTTGTACAATGGTGGTGCCCTAGGCCTTGATGATGGTGGAAAGCGTATGAAGAGTTACCTTGATTTTAATGGACGTGTAGTCGCGGGCGGAATTGCTTTTCGAGAAAGTGGGAACACCAAGCGTAGGAGATTGAACCGCATGGTTATACCAAACAACATGCCGAGAAGCATTTTCAGGTTCGTCTAGGTGTAGGGTTTGGTAAGGGGTGTTGTTGAAGTTTGAGGATGAGTTGGGAGAGAGTGTGGAGGTTTAGGTATTATTGGAGTAGTAGTCAGAGTTATGTGTTGAGCAATGGGTGGATTCGTTTGTGAAGGAGAGAAAGAAGCTGAGGCTGGTGATGTTGTGAGAGAGTTTGAGAAGTCCGGTAGGGAGGATAAGAAGCTGTTCATTGATTGTAGACCAGAAACCTCGACATTTTGGGGATCAGGAAAAGCATGGTAGGGTTGGTGACCCTCTAACGACAGTTCAAGATGATGAGTGGTGAGGTTGTTCGGAGTTAACATATCATGGAAATCTGGCAAATTGTAGAGAATAGCAGGTGTTGGAGGCTTGGAGCATGTTTAATAGGATTTAAAGACAAGCATTTTTTTTCTTCTTTTTTGTGAGAAAAAGAGAGCCCAGCCACATTGCATGCATGCAGTGGGAATAATTATATGACAAAGCTCATGGCATATAGAACGATTGGGGTAATTTTTTCATGTTTTTCTTGTTTAATGAAAGGGCAAGAAGATCTAATCCCATCTCGATTCTCGTAATCAAATGACTTATCCATCGTTTGTAAATTTAAGAAATGAAGGATTATATAAACACACAAAATTATATTTCTTGTGAAGTCTTTAATGTAAGAAGTGAATTGCTTAAGAGTTCATATGCTTATTAGATAATGTAATAAAATATGTTAATATATGTATATCTAAATAGAATTATTGTAAATTTCTATATCTCACCCTATTTGCATTCTTTTTTTCTTTTAAAAATAAAATTACTAAAAAAAGAGGGTGACAACGAAAAACAACATTCAGACTTCCAGCCTTGACAAGCCACCTACCACTACCAAAAATTGGGCTCAAGGAGACGATGGATGCATCTGTGGCTAATAATCCTGACCCACAGATCCAATGTGGACAAAGATCAATGGCTTCCCAGTTGAGCCACAATCTGACTCATAGTGGCCTATAAAGCCGATGCCCTAATTGGCGTGGGTAAAGTGAAAAGCAATTTTTGCGTTGGGACCCACCATATCCACGTTCAGACCCATTAATATTATGTTCTACTTACCCATATGTTTCACAACTGGGCAAAATCACAAACTTTTTAGTAAAAAAAAAAAATAATAATATATCATTTGAGAGCTGGAAGTTTGGTATCAGCTTGGTATCGGCTTGGTACATGAAGGCATTGCATCACAAGCTTTGTATTATTATTTTGACAGGCAATACATAGAAAGATTTTATAACACAGAGCCAAAGTTACTAGAGATGTCAAATGGGTACATATTCTTTACAGTGACCAATTTCTTGGTCCAGCAGAAGAAAAATTTACACAATTAAAAAAGCTTTGTATTATTTTGTAAATTACACAAATTTTGTAACCAAGAGAATTTTACTTGTGAGTCCCCCCTTTTTATCTTCATATTCTCCGTCTCTTTTCTTTTCCCAAAAGTTGGGTCAAAAATCTCAGCCATTTATCTTCCCATATTCTCATATTACATTAACTACATCTTTCCAAAAAACACATTACCATATACCCTATCAGATATGTAAAAAAATAGACAGAACAATTCCAGCTGCATTAACTACAGAGACTTTTTACCACCAAATGCTCAAATGAACCCAGATGTTTTACAATCAGGCCACCATACTGCTTCAATGGTTGGCAGAGTTTAGCCATTTCATTACATAGTATATAAGTTTTAGGCCTCATTAGATCATTTTTACAATACAAATAACTTCTTTAACAACCCATCACACCAGAGTTTAGTCAGCACCGACATGCTCCCATTTCGATTGAGTTTTGTATCATAAGGTAAGTGAAACCTCACCAACAGAGCTCTTATAGTTCTATCTAAGTAGAAGCATGCAACAATATCCTGCTCCATAAAGACCTACCTTTATAATCTTCTGAATTGAAGGCTTATTTATAATCTTCAGGGTGTTCAAAAAAGCCAACTTGGAAGTGCTCAACCTTGAATGGAGAATCGCGTTCGAGGTGTTCGTGCAAATGGGTGGAGGCTAAGTAAGTGATTTGCAATGCTCCGCCTTTCGAAGATGGAAATGATAAATATTTGTCCAAAGAATATTAGCCAGGATGAGCTTTAGGAGCTTTATATTAAAATGTTATAACACAATAATTTAGAAAAATTTAGATGGTACGTGTTATTGATGGTCCGGCCCCGTTTAGATATTTACCGTTAATTTGAGGTGGATCCCAAATGAATTTTAAGCGATAGCGATATGTGTCGTTGAATGATACATACCATTAAAGTTTCACACCCTAATAATCTTCCAAGTAAATTTGCTCTATAAAGTATCAAACACCCATACCGAGGACCTGTAAATATTATAACGTTATGGTCTTCTAGAGCAATATTATTTATCATGTCCTTCTATACAAAGCTCCTATGGAGATAGTCTAGTGAATTTCCAAGGTTGTTATATTTTCTTTGGGCCAGGACAGGGGTTGACTGACAAAATATTTGGGATCAATGCAGGGAATGTTCGGGCGGCCCAACGTAAATTAGCTTCTCCGCGGCCAGAACAGCCAGTTAGTTATAAAGGATACTTCAGTCATTTCTGAGCCTTTCACATTTTCATAGAGCATGTCCACCAATGCTATTTTGTCATAGGAGGGCAAAGCCAATGAAAACCACTCCCACATTTAGTAGCCCCCAAAATGGGCCGATCTGAGAAAAACTGGCAAATATGACCGAGGCCCAACCCTCTCAAGTTGGCGTCAACCACGAGCTTAAATTTTTACTGCGTTAGGCGCATGGGGGCGCATGCGACAAATTAGGCGCATGGTGAGAGCGAGCCCACCTGGCTGGTTCCAATGGCTAGTCCATGTGTTTAGGAGCCAGGTAAGAAATCCCGACCCTCGATAGAAAAGCAGTTAGTTAATCAACGATTCTACAATTTTGAGAAATAATTTTTTTTTTTTTTTTTAATAGAAAAATTCAAAAAAATTTCAACACCTACTTTATAATTTTGTATAAATCTTCCCTTTCGTTTGTTCATCCTCCCACCAAAACCATTTAGCTATACAAGCTTTTTCCCTATTCCATTTTTCACCCCTCACATCTAGCTTCTAATTTTGTTTTGGTTGCTGAAAATGGTGTTTGCCCGAGAGAGGAGTGGCTTGAGCTGTGCGATCGGCCGTCAAAGATATGTTCTTGTGTGAAGAGCGTTGCAAGGTCTTTGGTTGCGCAGCTTCACAGAAGCAATGAGATGATTGCTAACCCCGAGGAATATGTGGAGGAAGATTGCAGAGATGAAACCAGCTCGGTTTGGGGAGAGTTTTAGGGAAGGCACTCTTTCTAGTAGGTGGAAACATTTTGAACCATTTGTTTGGCAAGAATGCGAGGAAATAGCGTAGATGAAAGCTTTGGAAAACATTCAAAGCGGCACCAATCGAGGGGCGGGTAAACAATTTTGTAATTTGGCATTGGTAGTAATTCTATTTTTTTAAATAAGTGAATAACCTTTTGTTTCCCACTTTGTTTTAGATGCAAACACAAATTGGTATCAAATTTTGATGAGAAATCAAAAACACCTTCACCCATTTTGAATGTTGGGAATTGTAAGGGCTAGTTTGGGATTGCTATGTTTTTTTTTTTCAAAGCCACTTTTTCTTTGTCTTTGTGAAAAAAACAAGCTAATAAGCAATTAAGTGTTTGGTAAATTGTAGTTGTAAAGTGCTTTTAGCTAAAAAAAACGATTTGAGATATTTAGTAAACTTATATAAAATTGTTGTGACTATATGGAAAATGACTAAAAGGGCATATTGTTGGATGTATTATTAATTTAATTGTTTATAAATATTGGTCAATTGTACATATATTTTTTTCTTATATTATTCGTCTTACTTTACATATCCCAAATTGTAAATAATTATTATGACAAATTTCTTTAAAATATTGAAATAATATACGATCATATAAGGTAGTTAAAATACATCAACTATGTGTTTGTAAATCTTAATTTTAAGGTTTAGTGTCTCGACATTTTAAGGTTTCACCAGCGCTGAAATAATGAGCTGGAAATTAGACATTAATGATATATATACAGACCGATTAAAACTACTGGTATTGCTGCTTCAAACTACTTTATGAATCACAGTAAATAAATTTTAAGGCCAGAAACACACAAACTTGTAAGTTCAAGCCCAAAGTTCTTGATTTAGCTCAATTGTACTTCAATTTTAACTGGTTTGGCCGCTTTAGATTTTTAAATGTTACAGTAACTGTGGATTGACCTCTCTACTTCTAAGTATATAAATCAGACCAGCTGAGCTTAACACATTGCAAGCAATATAACATTAACTGTTGACACACATCCGAAGAATAAACCAACAAAGTTCATAAATTTAAACCAAATATGTTCCTAAACCTCTTGAGCCACATATATCAACCAGTTGGACGGTATGTCACCCAAAGCCGGCAAGAAATTCTGACAAGTCTATGTATTGGATATCTCAAGCAAATAGACGTTATGTTATGACCTTCGGGAATCAAGGTAGGCATTCTGATATACATGTCAGGCATTATGCGGAAAACATTGGCATCCCCTCGTTTGAATCTCTTCCTGCCATTTCTCAATTTGTTCCTTGTGCACCCCTGTAATTGTAGTTTTACCCACAAATTCAATCATCAAAGGCTGACTGCCACAAATTCAACAGAAAACTAAGATTACTTTTGCAACTGCATAGTCATTCGCTCTTTCATATTCATCTCTAATCTTCTGAAACATCGTCTTCCCTGATTCCAGAAGCTCAGATGCCCTATGTATAATTCCAATTTATTACATCAAAAAACACCCCAAAATTGCAAATACGTACAATTATTCAGTTTATTTCGAATTCATAGGTCGGCAGTAAATATAAATTACCAATGACTGAAGCGTTCGATCTTTCGAGGAATGTGAGCGATTGCAGCTCCACCTCATCAGATCCAGATGCCTCAAATTCTTCCTTCTGATGTCTCTGATTCCACGGTCATGCCTACGATGAAACTCCACTCCTATGAGTTCGATTCCCGTCAATATCAGAATCTCGGCACGTCGAGAGGACGCGACTCTTGATCAAATCTCGGCGTCGGCGAGGATGGAGTCGACATCCGCTCTGGGTGCGGAGACCTGCCGGCAGAGATTGGGGTCTGGCATTTAAGGGGAGAGCGAAACGGCGTCGTTGAGGGGTTTGGGAGACAGAGAGGAGGTGGAGGAGAGAGGGGAAGAGAGGGAAGGAGGTGGAGGTTTGGGAAGTCGGCAGAAGTCGACGAGCGAGGGAGAGGGGTTTTTCAGTGAACGGAGGTGTTTTGAGAAAAATATGGGGTAAATTACTTGAAGTAAGTTTCATTAATTAATCTTTAATTCACCGCATCTCTTGAAATAGCACTTTCATTTACTCTTTTTGTACTGATGATTTTGAAAAAAAAGCAGCACTACGTTTGCAAACTAATTAAAAGCCCTAATTTTTTAAAAGGCGCTTTTAAAAATTTAAGCAATGCAAACTAGGCCTAAAGACTGCCCAAAATTCAAAATTAGCAATGGTCTCAAAGTTGTTATGACAAGAAGCGGCTACAAGATTCATCGGTGGGTGGATGCTTCCATAGAGTCTCTAGTAGAGTGGAGACTCAGAGCCTCACTACTCAAAGGCCTATGGGAAGAAAGTACATAAGGAAAGAAAGAAGAGATGACAATCCCCCTCATGTGGAAAAATTTGCTGTAAGAGAGAGTATGGAGAGACAAGGAAAGATGAAGATGACAAGGTGAGAGTATTGGGGAAGTTAGTAAATAGATGGGTTAATAGTATTCATGTAATTGAATTGTAAATGATGAAGTGTATTACTAAGCTGTATGGCTTTATATATCCTTGTAATCTGTTCATTATGCCCTTGTAATTTACAACTAATTGCATGAATACAAGCGAAACTATTACTAACTCTCTCAATAGAAGATACATTATTTAAAAGTAAATAGAGTTTGCAAGGAAGCATGAAATGGATAAGATGGATAAAGGCCATGAACAAAATGATACTTAGAAGACATGTCCCCGACCGCACAATCTTATTGAGAGAGGCGAAGCGAAAGAGTTCACGAAGGGAGAAGAAGACTTTTTCATGAAGGCCGAACCTAGCGCATCCAACAAATGTCAATGAAGATAAACCTAGTGCACTCACAAATATCGAGCATGACCACCCTAGCACCACACAATGGTGGTAGTGGATTATTAAGTTGTATAGTAGTATTGTGGTAGTAGTTGATTAAGTTGGCATAATTAGTATTGTGGTAGTAGTTCATTAGGATTGTATAACTAGTATTGTAAGTTCTTTTTTAACAAATGTCAAAGCTAACAAAAGCGTCATAAGCAAGAGTTGTATTATTTGCCTAGGAAATGCAAGCATGCCAAACATCATAAGCAAAGTTATCATTGAAGACAAAATGGAATGAAGGAAGACAAAGGAAAGAGGACCACGATTGGAAATTTGCGGTTGACATCGAGGCTTCATTTTGGGCATAGTATCTTTTCTAAAAGGCACCGTTTATTTCCAAATAGGGCGTGGTAGGGCAGATCCTACATATTTGGAAAATGGAACCGAACCTAACCCCGGAACATTTCAAAACAAGCTGGGTCCCAGGTCCTTTTTTTTTTCTTCTGCCGTCTTCCTTCTTCTTTTGTGTGAACCTTAACAGCAGCAAGTGAGTCAGAGCTGAACTGAAATACTGAGAATGAGTGAGAGTCGAGAAGAGAAGGGTGGTGGTGGAAGCGCGGATCTAGGGTGCAAGTGGTTGCGCAACTCGTCGATTGTAGATGGCTGAAGGTGGGGTTGCGGAGTTGCTGCAGGGCGAGAGGTTGCAGGGTTGTTACTTGTGAAGGTGGAGGCCATGGTTGGGTTGCAGGTGGGTCACCGAAGCTGTTGTTTTTGCTTTGTAGCTCGGAGACGACGTTACTTGGTATTTTTAAGCTAATGGATTATGAAATTTAGTCAGATCTGCTGAGTGGTGGGCTTCAAATTGGTGAGGTGGATTTGAAATTGGAGCTCACACCAGCAAATGGGTATTTAAGGTGGGCATCTCAGATGGCTTTTCTAAGATACAAGCTGCATGTTGGAGCTTTAACTCTCGAGTTGAAAAGGAGTTGGCGAGTTGCAAAAAAAGAGGATCCTGTAAAGTATAAAGGTTGCAAATCAAGACTGAAGTTGCAAGAAACAGCCCGGGAGGGCAAGGCCCTGTGTCTTAAAAATATCGATGGATTAAATAGTTGGTTGTTTGAGTTGGGTCCCAAAATTATTAATGTTGATTTATTGTGTGATTTTAACCCAAAATTCAATATTGTTTAAGAATAAGAAAGTTAAAAGAAATATCGTTGCCTAGAGAGAAAAAAGCTGAAACCAAGGACATTGTTGACGTCATTTCACAAAGTACAAAAGTTATAATTTGGATTACTTCATTTTCTTTATCATCATTTAATATTAACTCTAAAATTTCAAATAGATCATTTTAAGTACAAAAGTTATAATTTGGATTACTTCATTTCTTTACCATAATCTAATATTAACTCTAAAAGTTTATTCGATTTGAAGAAATTTTTATCATTAATAAAATTGAAACAAGTTGATAGTTAAAAACCTTGAAGGACATTATTTGACATTATTTCAACGTATAATTTAAAAATGTGGAGTAAGTTAAAAAATCATTGTCTAGAAGAAAATTAAGTCAAGTACATTGTTGACATCATTTCAATGTACAAAGTTATGATTCAGATTACTTCATTTTTTTTATCATTATCAAAATATTAACTCTAAAAATTTCATTCAATTTGAAGAAAGTTTTTATCATTAACAAGTAAAACAAGTTGGTTAATTCAGGGTAAAATTCAAATAACACAAAACAATTAACGGATGAAAAATGATAAAAACAACTTCAGGAAGAAGTGTTAATTTAGGTAAAATTCCAAGACCAAACCAGAGCCACATAATTAGTTTCTAATTAACTTGGTTTTACTTCTAAACCATGATTACGAACCCCCTACACAGTCGCTCCACAAGCTTCGTCAGCTTTGCGTGCTTGCCGCACCAAGCTTCCACAAACTTCTTCCTTACGCCTCCGCCTCTCTACCCGGCACGCTCAGCTCCTCCCTGTAATCCCTCTCGATCGTCCCCACGAACGCCGCCTCCTCCTCTCTCAAGCACCTTATCTTACTTCGATTTCCTCCACCGCCTCCCTCCACGCTTCTTCCCAGCCTTCTCCCGCCTCCGCTGCTGTTCCAGCCTGCTCAGCCACCACGTCGCCTCCTTCTTCTGCTGCATCCAGCTCTGCCTCCCCTCTATCCCACCTCCTTGCACAGCTGAATCAAGTCCCCATTTGATGAAAACAGGTCAGGTCGGGTCGTGGACGGATCGGAGGAGACAGAGTCAGGCTCACTGAAGGCGAAGGGGTGGTGGAGGACGTGGATGACGTTGTTGACGACGGGTTAATGTTCGTAAGGAGGCAGAACGGAAACGGACGGTGCAGTTATGGACATTCGCGGTGGAGTAACTGACCCGAGTGAAGAAAACCAGGTCGAGTTCTTGCATCATGGTGGTGGGCTGGAATGCACTGTAAACCTTCGGCTGGACGACGTATTTCTCGGCGAATGTCTCTCCGGGATGTGTGGTCGTATGGACCCTGAACGGCCTTCTCCGGGGCCAATTCCGACTACCGGAATATTCCCGTCCGGCGGCTTGTGGGTCGACGACGACGATGTACTACACAGAAGGTGTTTGTTCTTTACTGCCTCTGAGATTTACCTTCAGCTGCTTCTCCTTAAAGACCTCCACCACTTGCCAGGCGCTTGGGGGTGCGGCCGGGAGCTCAGCAGCGATCTTCTTCCACTTGTTGCCGTGCTTGGCCCCTGGAGGGAGACGACGGGGGCCTGCTCTCCTCTGGGTGAAGCGAGCCCTTCTTGGGCCCCGGCTTCCAGGTAGTTCTTCCACCGCTCCAGGCAGGACTTCGGGTCGCGGAGGAGGAGGCTTCCCCATCCGCGCTGAGAGACGAGGCTCCATCTTTCAGCCCATATTGCTTCACGTAGGCTGCTGACAAGGCGTCTTCTTCGGTTGCCAGCGCTGCGCTCCCTTCATTTCATCGCCATTTCTTGCTCCGGAATTGAGAGAGATCGCAACCGCTGACGGAGGGACTGATTCCAATTCGAAGTCCAACGAACCCAATTCAATTCCACTTCCTGTTCATACTAAATAGTACGGATTTGGGAAATTATTAAGGATGGAATGGAGATGGGGTATCTTCGTTTTTGTAATTTATAGACGGGGGTGGATATTTGGCGCGCGGGGAATAAGCGTGGAGGAGACGCGCGCCACTTCGTGGAAATTGGTGACATCAGTGAAAAAATGGGAAACAGTGGTAGTCGATACTTTGTGGTTTTAGGAGCGCATTGAATGATGGTGGAGGATTTGCCCCGATAGGATTAGTCGTGGAGAGAGAGAGAGAGAGAGAACCAGGATCAGAAGATCAGAAATGGAAAGGCAGATGACATTGAGCAATTAGTCTGATCAGTGGACACAAGGACAAGGAACCCGGACTGGACTGGACTGAGGCACACTGGGCAGCCAAGACCCTCTCTCCCTCCTCACAATTACTGTTCATGAATAACAGATGCCAGGCAGGTTGAACACCCTATTCATGTACACTGCACTAGTCTACTCTAGTAACTGTTCAATCCCTGTGTTGATATTTGGATAAAAAATCTATGTTGATAGGGAAAAAAGCATGTGCCTTGATGCCTTAGCCTTGTGCTTTTCTTTAGTGCAATAATTGTGCTTATTAGATGAGGAGAAAATTAGAGAAAAACTATGGAGGTTATGTTAAGGAAACACTGTAGTTTGCGGAACGGCGAGAATGGTTAGTTAATATCATTGGCTAATGTCTTAGTCCTATTTGGTGAACTTACAAATATTGGGACGTGACTTATAGGATTGATTATGACATAATTTCAATCTTTTCAATCCGGCACCGCGTAGGAGGAGTCTACCGGTCAGAAGTCGGACCACGTAATTCCTCCCCGGCCCAAGACACATAAAACACCACATACCATGGTCAGCTTGATAGTCGTGAAATGCAATCTTCATTAATAATTTAATTGCTAAATCCATTATAGTGTCGGATGAATTCAGTGGTAGTGTAGGTTTTCTCATACCCCAAGACACATAAGTACTACATACCCCACCTCCACAATTTTGGGGCCCACCACATCCCCACTCTAAATCATATGTGGTTTGAAATATATGCCCCAAATAATACAAATGCCCTGACACAATTGGAATGCGTAATGTGTATCATGATGTGCATATATGTAAAATAATGAAGTGTTAGGGACGTGTACGTTGAAAGGGGTGTTTGTTTGTGTTGTTGTGTCTTGTTGCATATATAAAGACGAGACCCATCAACATTTGTCTGGATCTGTTTTTGGTGGCTTTTTCCTCTCACTTTTCTCCTTCTTTTGGTTTTCTCACTGTAGGTGTAGGGTGGGGTTTTCAGTATTCAAACTTTGGATTTATATGCAAAAAGGATGGAAGGGAAAATCGAGTTGGTTGAACAAAGCATTCCATTCACGTGTCTGTGCTCTTGTCCCACCATTAAAAATTGAATATGCAGACTTTTAAGGGCGTTGAGTGTATGGTGCAGTAATGACCGTTACGTAGCCGATGATATCTGATGTGATGCACAAATTTCTCTTCATATAACTTTATATTATTAGTCGTGACACCAAACTATGATGACAATGTAATGCGTGTCACATAAATCGTTATAGTCTTGAAGGCGTTTCACATCAAAGACGAAGGTTAAGAAAATAGTTTAAATCATCTCATATTTCTACACTCATCACCTTTAAAGGCTTGAATACTTACATTATATGGTTTTAAAGTAGAGGGTGTTCATGTATTTGACCAAATCGCCACACATGTTTTCACTCCACCAATATTTGTCCTCACATATTTAGTTTTAAGTAACGCCAATTTAGTTTAAACCAACGAAGTCTGTCGTCTACATGCATGTTGCCAAATATAAACTTTTCTTACATTAATATGGACATTGTGAGCTCATCTTAAAATTAGAAATTAATACATTCTTGTCAATTACAGTTTAAGATGTATATAAGTGTTACAAAAAATACATGTCTATTGTGATCAATAAAATCGTAAAAATTCCTACTTTCAAAAGAAAAGTATTTTATATTTTGGACCTGCTATGTATATCTACTACTCCTAGCTACAGGTCTTGCTGCTGCTTCCACTTATGACAGGACCCACTTACTTTTGCATATTGCATTTTACAGTCCTATCATATCTGTATGTACCTTATATAATATATTAAGAAGAACCGTTAAAAAAGATGATTGGATTGGTCTATGAAATGGTCCAAACTCCAAATGAGGAACACATTTAGGCACTTCAAATATTACGGATTTTAAGTTGGGAATTAGTTAAAAATGAATTATTTTTGACATTTAGTTACAGAAATAATCAGTTTTTAATATGTCGTTAATATATTATCATTTATTATGTCGATATATATTCAATATATTATTTATTATTAAAAAATAATCATTTTTACAAATAAAATATCAAAAAATAAATTATTTCAACTAATTGCTCGAACAAAGGCAAATGGGAGACAGAAATACTGAAAATAGAAGTGATCAACTTTCAATGGAGCAAGAAGAGCAAAAATATAAGATTTGAGGCCCAAAAAAGAATGAAATGCGCATCAGGAATCAGACCCTGGTCAATTTCTAAATGGGAAGTACTATGATACCACTACACCAGATGCGCTTTCTTGTTAGGGATTCATGAACAATTAATAAATAACCAACATTTTCTTGACAAAGGGCCCAAGCCCAATTCCTACCATGCATTTCGGCATCCAAGTTTCAAAAGCTCTAATAATTGCAGGCCCTTTGTGGTATTTTGAATACTTGCAGTTATTCGGAGTGAATTTGCACGAGTATAGGACTCAATCTATACACAATTAGAACACAACTAAGTTGTTCATCAACCATAAATATTGATTAATGTGTTAGACTAATATATGAGTTGACATGAACACGATAACTTGATATAAATGAAGTAAATCAAAATATATACGATCTATTTTAAGCCCCTAGTTGTTGGAAACCAAATACTTTTCTAAGGCAATTCTTGACCATGCATTGTAGCATCCAAGTATCAAAAGCTCTAGTTGCATGACCTTTGATGGTAGGGTTGGTAATTTGTAAACTTCGAATTTCGTTGGAATATAGGACAGTGATTAGAACACGACTAATGTTTTGTTCGTTATCCTTTGCATGTTGATAAACTCATATGTTGACGCAATAAACACTAAACACATATAAATAGTAAACTCAAACAATATTGCCGTGTTTGTGATTTGTTAATATGCATCAGTAGACATTTATAACTATTAAATCTTTAACTGCACATCCAATATCTCCCTTCCATACAATTTCATGTCTTACACCCCAGTTCTTCTCGACTTTGTTTATGAACAATAGGAGACTCTTACAACTCTTTAGCTTATTTGCATTCACGTTTAGTTTGCTCCAGCCACCTCTTAGGAGAGAGCTCCACCCGGCCATGAAGTTCACTTTTCACTTTCCAATTTCTTCACATGTGTTCATCTCATCCCACATTCACATCTTTAAGACTCTTTGACTTCTACCGACTGTCCATTTACCCCAAAACTCCACGTGATCAAATGCCACCACATTGATCAACTTTCCCCCCTATATAACACCTTCTCTTTCACTTCCCACAGCACAATACATCTTTGCTATTTCCAACTGAGAGAAAAAAAAAAAAAAGACTACCACAATGGCCTGCTCAAGCTTTTCAAGACCCAGTCAGTGTTCTTCTTTTTTCTTTGCAATAGCTGTTGCTTTCGGCTGCAAACGTTTTTCGTCCATTGTAGTTTTCTCAAATTCAACTTTCGTGTCTCGGTAGTTTAGTTTCTTCAAATCGGGTCCTTTCAGTTTCGTAATCCATTCCAATTCATGGACATCCGTCAGCAAATTATGATCTTGTATAGAAGCATAAGTGTGATGGTTTTGTGTGCGAGAATTAAATGAGTTCATGTGTTACATATTGTAATTGAATTGATGGAAAATGTTGTTTGATTGTTTTTGCAGCAAAAGTTCAAGAACTCCACGTGTACGAGATCAACGAGCGAGATCGTTTCCAAGCCCTGCGTATCTCAGTTTAAGCCAGAAACCTGTGCATGCTCTCAGAGTATGTGCCTTCACAAACAAAATAATTTATTTTATTTGAAAATTATATTCACCAATATTCTCTAAAAAACATGTTAGTAATTTTACTGATGTGCCCACGTTATTTGATTGTAATTGCGGAATGTCACCGGAGATCTTCAGAAACGTTTGGGGATAACATCAGGGAATTTGCATTTTGATCGAAAACAAGCCAGAGAAGAAGCGATCGATGTAGGGCAATTTACAGCTTCTATTTCGGTGATTACGGCCACCTGGCGTTCAGGTCCCTACCTGACTTACGAGGACATACGTATCTGGCTGTGACTGGTGGGTCTGGGATTTTCGAAGGGAGTGTACGGGCAGAGGTGAAGCTGCGCAGTTGTGTTTTCCCCTTTAAGATTTTGTACACTTTTTATTTGAAGGGGGATTGAGGACTTGCCTGAGGACCTTACTGCTGGGAATGTTGTAGACCCAGCCCTGAGTGAGCCCAGTCCTGCCAAGGCTTGTGAGGCCCAAACCACTGTCTCCAACTACACCAACTAATTAGAGGCTTTGCATTTTATTGAAAGACTTTTTGTGTTATTAGCTTAAGTGGTATTTTAGTAATGAAATGGTTAAATTATCTGAATGTTTAGTATTTTTGAATTGTATGTTGATCAGTTTTGCAACTTTGCACAATGTACCTTTATTAAACAATCAATTGGCAGAAATCTCGCCACATATTCACTGGCCTGAATACAATAACATTATTGTTTTTGCATTTAATAACAATCTTTTTAGTTAAGCAAGGTTTCGTTTTTAGTTTTCTTGAAATTTTGAAGCACATAAAACCAAAGATGCTACATGTAATTCTTGTAAAGCCGATTAGGGTTTGTATGTATGAAGGTTCCTTGTCATGGCATGGAGATTTTTGAAATATGACTTCATGTTAGATTCTCTATAAGTTCGAAGCCAAACTAGGCGATGAATCAATTTTGTTCTCAGTGTATTAATTTGATATGGCCACATGACTTGAAGTGAATGAATCATGCCACAATTGTTGCTTCATCGATCGAATTGGTTTTAACGGATTAGGTCGAGTTATTGAAGTCATATGTCGACTCCCTACATTTTGTATTCCAAGTTTGAATTCACGAAGACATATATTAAAAATGGTTAGAGATATCATCTTGTAAGGCACATTTTGATTTGCTAGATCTACTTCATGAGATTATGATGTCATAATGAGTGATTGGGTAATGTGGCTAGGTCTACACCCATGAGCATACGTACTCTACTTGTCCCAACCACGATTTGAGTTTTGTTCTAACATGATATTTAAGTGCGAGAGCAATTGTATTGATTCTTGTAATCTTGTAGATTCCCCATTGAACTTAGCTGCGCTTGAAAGTGAAAACATTGCTTAGTAAAAATTTAGATTTAGTTGCAAAGACCCTTTTGGGCTGAATTTTTAATGAATATGTCTCTTTAATTGCCCTTATTCCATGATTGTACTTTTTCCAAAAAAGTAGGAGTGCATGATGTGTTGAGATTATGATCAATAAACATGCTTATATAAAAGAACTATATAAGGATCCCGAAAGAGTACTAGCTGAAAACAAAATTGCAATTTGTGATAGAAATTCATACCAATCACATTAAATGAAATTAGCTAAGTCCTTACATGAGTTTTGATTGCACTTTTGATCCCTTTCCGCAAAATTGTTGTTGTAATCTAATTTACGTGAAAAGATGTAATTGTCCTGCTGCCAAACCCTTTTAACCTTCTTTGGAATCTCCCTCGCCTTACCTCAAAGAAACTTCCTCTTCAACTCTCCAACCTCCCCACCTCCATTTCTTGCCTTCAAAACTACGATTGCAACTCATCCTCTCGCCACTCTTATTCTTGTCAACTACTGCTTTGACCCTCTCCGGTTGTCATCAACCTCAACATACATTGCCCAGCAGTCCCTCTAATGATTGGGTCTCCAAGCTCGGCTACTCCATTGTCATTGCTGCCGTGATGACTGTTCTCACCTCTGTTCCCGGTAGTACTTTACTGGCTTCTTTTATCTTCAGCGATATTGTCAATGAGTTTGCCCCCGAGAGTAATGGTGTTGTGTCACGTATATTTGAGTTGTTGTAAGTTCAAATGTGCGTTCGTCGAAAAAGGAACAACAAGCTCTTGTTTTTACCGTCCTCAGATGTCGAGGTTGCGATGTTTGTCGTATACAGTTTTATTGGGTTGTACTTTGGTATGATAGAATGGGGAACAAGAGTTTCTAGGGTCTGAATGTAATCCGGTTTGATTTGGTGTAGTTTACAGGGTGTGTTGCCACACGGGACCTACAGTTGTTGTTAAGAAAGTTCTCTTATTGAAGAGAAGAAGATGATGGGATTGTTTGTGTTGTTTACCTTAGCAGCACTCCCCACCTATGTGTATTATCGATATATGGTATTGATATGTTGCAAATATTATGGATACAATGTCCATATGATATTGATATAACGCGTGAATATTATTGTCGTTGTCACATATATTATTGATATAAGCGCATATATTAATATGGACAAACTCATAAAGGGCGATTCACGTATTTCATGCCCAAATTTGATTAGAGCGTCCAATTTTGTCGAGAGAGAGAGATTGAAAGTGCAACTAAAACCTAAAAATCAAAGTAGCTAATTTCCTTAATTATAAATAACTTCGATGTGTTAAGTTGTTGTGGGGAAATACCGTAACCTCGATATCTTGATTGCCAGTCAATTATGGGTAATTCGATATTAACTTACGATAAGTAAGTTATGAACAATTTTGAAATACAAAGACAATAAGTTTTGTTTATGTGTTGTATCAATTTTACTATAATTGCAAAGATAAAATTCTTTCTCATCTCTTTTCCTATAATTTATTAAAAATTGAAAGGAAAATTATTCTAAACTATTGACTAATCAGGAAGCATGACTACATAAAAAATATTAATCGAGGATTAGCAAATTGACAGCAAACCTAAACCTTTAGACTTCTTTTGCAACAATTTAATAATCCAACTTTGGATCTCTCATCAAATTAGAAGTCTCAAATCTCAAACCCTCCCAAAAACCAAACCAAACCCAAAAAACACAAATTCAAAGACAATGCTCCTCTTGTTCCTCACACAACAACTAACAAAATTCTCAGACAGGCAGTTGGTGGTGGTTTTGTTGTTAGGGTCATCATCTTCTTCTTCTCACTTCTCTTCTAATGGTAGTTGTCCAAGCTTCCAAGCTCAGCCTCCAAACCCTTCTCTCTCCTCCCCTCCCAAATAACTTCCCTCCAATTTGAACCCCATTCTCTCTCTCTAGCCATATGGACTCGGCTCCACTTTTTCTACTCTCTACTCCCTCTCTCTCCTCCCCTCTTTTCCTCTCCTCTCTCCCCTCCTCCCCAAACCCTGATTGCCCCTCCCTGTCTTCCTCCACCCTTCCTCCTCCTCAAACCTAACCCTAACCCCAACACGGACACTCTTGGCCTCCGGCCCCTCACAGAGGTGGGTCCCAGGTCCTGCTCAGGTTCTACATTCTGCAGAATCAAAAACATTCGTAGGAGCTCAAGTCGTTTGCACACAGAAGGGCTAAAATTTAGTGGGAAATTGGGAGTTTTGGTTGATGCCGTCATGGGGTTTCGATTAAACTTGCTGGGTCGGTCAATTTCTTTGCTATGTACTCGTTTCGAGCTCAAAGATTTCGGTTTTGCTGTGAAAGCCGTTTGTGGTGATGACAATGGCGATGATGGGGTGGTTGTGAAGTTGATGGTGTGTGCTGTGATAAGTGTTGCACGCTGATTTGGTCGATTAGCATTTCGTTTGGGTTCTTGATCTTAGGAAGATAATGGAGTTAAGGGTTTTAATTTAAGGGCAGCTTGTTAAAGGGCAGGTTCGAAAGGCCAAGACTTTGGTTTTGAGTTTGAAAAGGCGAGGCCGAGAATTTGGGTTTGCCTAATGGGGTGTGGTTAGTGATCATGTTGCATGGTGATTTGAGAGTTGTGGAAATATGCAAGGAGGAGCGACAAATGGTGGCAGCGTTGAGGGGAGTTCGGGATAACTTTGCAGTGGTAACTTGTGTGGGAAGAATGATAGGAATTATGTTTTCTGGTAAGTATATGAATTCTGCGTTTTGCTATTATTTTTGCTGATTACCTGTATGTAGAAAATGCAATGCACAAACGTTCTTTTGTACTTTTGATTACATATCCATTGCTTGCCCCTTGAAGCGAGTTAGTACTTAATAGAGTTCGATACTAGAACCGCTTTTGCAAATGTAAAGCTTTGTGTACTGTTCATCTAAGTAATCAAAGAACTTTAGAAATCCTACTGGAATTATGGTAACCACTCTGGCTATACAACCAATAAGAATGGCTAACGCACTAGACTACATTTTCTAAAGCCTCTAATTTTTCTAAAATTAATGATAGGCTTATTTATAGTTTATTTGTGTAACTCAGGTTGTGTCTTGATATTTGAGCAATCCTCATTATCTGTTATGGGATGTTGTGCAAGAACTTGTAACTCATGAATGAATAGGCTCAGTGAAGGATTAAAAAGGTCAAAGGAAGTATTCAGTGTAGGTTTTTCTTGGAAGTCTCTCAAGGATTGCATGTAAGATTGTTGTTTTCATATGAGGGGAAAAGACTAAACTTTGATGGCTGGGAAGTTGCTGAAATCCATGTTGGTGTTAACACTTTGGGGGTGTGGTCAAGGTTTGATGGTGGAAGTAATTCAGGTTTTAAGGTATAGGTTTTATTTGTAAACTAAAGAAAGAAAAGAAAGCAGGGTTAGCATTCCTTCCAGTCCCGACTTTCAATCATGAATTAAATTTAGGTTTGTGATGTTGAAAGATCTTATGCATAAGTGTCCCCCTTAAATGTATTAGATTGACTATCTGGATATATTCTGTAAAACTAGCTAGCTACTAAGATGAGGTTGGATCCTCTAGTAAATTAGTGTACTTTTTTATGCAGCGTGTAAGTAAAAGGTATTTGCCATCATTTGATCAAGTGAATGAATAATGTGGTTTTTTCAATTTAGATATGATTCACGCCAATCTGAAAGATCATGATTGGGATTAAAGTGACCTACCATGATTGCCTGGAAAAACAGTCCTGTGTTACCTTGTTGAAATCTTGGTATTGGGCCTTTTTAGTGTTCTTGCTACTATTAAAGTGTCACGATCGCACTTTGTCTTAAACCAATAAATTGTACCCGTGGATCTTTATATCCATCTGATACCTTATTGATCATATATGAGAAATTTGAGTTACAATGGTTGTACACAAACTCTTCTCACAATGACTGGTCTATCACCAACCGCATAGCGGATTAAATGTGAGAGGAGGGGTTGTATTGTATACAAGATCTTTTCCATTATGTGTTGTAACTGTAATTTGTAACATATCTATTATTACATTAATTCACGCCTGTTTCTTGCCACCACTACTTGTAACTTATCTATGTGTTTATCTGTATTTCACTGACAAATTGTTTTTTAGGTTTTTCTTTTGGCCCAGGACATGGGTGCTACTCATTTAAGCAGGGTGCTGTCCTTTGGTTAAAATCCTTAAGGATGCCTCTAGATGGTAAATCACTGATTAGAAAAATAACTTAACTTTCCATACCATCAATTAAGAAATCTATAGCTCATAGACAGATTGCCTTGTGATCCCCTCTAAGGTGTCTACTTTAGGGCATATGTAGTTCTGTAGTATGTTCACCGGGATAACTACTGTCCATTTAGATGGAAGTGACTTCCATTGATTCTTGGTTTTAGATCCATATGAACTTGTGCTGCCATTAGCTAATTGACTAGTGCCTCCTAACGCTGTGTTTAACCTTGCAAAGTCAAGCAGAAGTTTGTTAAACTGAAACAAGACTCTTGTGAAGAGAGTGTGTTTTGTGGCATTCAGGGCAAGGAGTTTGAAACCTCAAAATCGAAAAGAACAATACCAACTAAGGCAATTTCCATTAGAGGCATTATGCTTTAACAAATTTTTAATCTTGGACTCAGATGGAGGTTTACATGTTTTGCATCTCTCAGCCCTGTGATTGGATCAGATGTAACTGTACATCAGCAGTTGCCTCACATTGTAAATACAAAAAAGATGGCTGTTCTTTACAAATATAGATTCAAGTATGCTTCCTCCTACCCATTGCGTTTTAATTTTTAAATATTTTCGCCATGCTTAAATGTTGGAACACCGAAGGAGTCCCTTTGGATCTGCAATATTGGAACACCAAAGGTCTTTTGGATCTGCAATATTGAATAATAAGTGATGATCTTAATGTAAGGATAATTGTAAGGGTGCTTAGCTTTGTTTGTATTTTTATGGATCAAGCAGCAATGTCATTGTAGTTCATCTAAACTTTAGTATCAGATTCAACCTTGAGTTGACTCTTCACTATCTCAATGCCCTCTGAAACTTGGAAAACCTGTCATCATTTTGCAGGAACTCAATCTGTTTGGGCATCAGATGGATGCAATTCTGTGCAGATGATGTTTGAGTGCAGCGTGGATATTGCAGAAAATAGAAAGGAAATGACAGTAAGCAATTCATATCTCAAGTTTTTCATTATCTCACCTCTTACTCATTAAATTTGAAATCATGTTATCTTTCTTTGTAACACATTAGAATAAATTTTTATGTTTTCTCAATAATTCAGCAGGTTAATGTTAAGATGGAGTACTGTTTCAATTTTATCATCAGTGGAGGTCCAAACTTGTTCATCAGCGTTTGGACCCAGCGGTATCTGGTGAGGTCTTGCATTTTTATTACCTTACAATTTGAAAGTCAGGGTCATATGTCCCTTTCTGGTTTAATTTTCAGTATTTCACACTTAATTCTGTTTCTGTGCTAGTTCTTCTCACAATTTTTGCCAAGCGAAAAATTCAAGATCTTATTCCTATGGCTGCAAATGCTATTTTGATTCTTGGACAGAGGGTATGTAGGGTTTCTCTCCTTATGCTATAGAAATTACTTTTTATACTATAAGTGTTGCTGGACTTGAAATATAGATAAGCAGCCCATTGTCATATCCGGTTGTATTTTATCCCTCTTAAGCAGGAAGCTTGTACACATATGCAATTTCTTGAAGTTATGAATTACAACCGCCTTTTCTGGTAGTGACAGCTTGTCTTAAATCTATTCCACTCAATTTTATTTATTTATGTGTTTTTTTTTACTGTGACTGTGATCTAAGCTGGTTTCTTTGCAGGACTTCTGAATTTTGGGTAAGAATATTAGTTTGATTGAGATCCTGGGGTAATGTTCTCTTTAAACAATAAGTGCTCGGGACTGAGCAGTTGTCATGTCTAGTCTGAACTTTAGTATGGAGTCGAATTTCATATTTTTGATTTTGTAGGTGCCCTTGTGTTCTTTGATTTCCATGGTTTCTTGCATTGTCTATATTACCCAGAGTCCCAAGGGGCTGCAGTTTCCCCACATTACTCTAAAGTGATAGAGACTTAGGAGAATGCTGAGCTGTTGAAGTATGCCGGTCATTTAAGTTTTTCGTAATTGAAAAGTTCATTCAGACTATGGGCTGTGGATTAATGATAGTTTACTTGCATTTGCACCACTGGTTGTAGAGTTCATGCAGTTTGACTCTCATTGTTCTGCTAATGTATAAAGTTTAAGTTTTAACAATTGAGTCTTAGATAGTAGATACATGAAAGTCAGTTTTGGTAATGTTTTATTAATCTCAAATACGTGTGTTTGGATTTGGAAGCTTGTAAATGCGTAAGCGATAACTAAGTTCAAAAGAAGTTATGGGCTGGTCTGATTTTAATCATTGTTAATTTCTTAATGTTTGCTGTCGTTGTGTGGTTTGCCTCACGCTCACTGGATGTGTATTATACAGTTGAGATCATTCAATCTCATCAAATATTTTTGCCCCCATTTGGGTGGTATAGGATCGGGACCAGTTGGTGCCTGGCATTGCTTTCCAAAATTCTAAAGGTTGATTATTTCAGCAACTGAAAGCTGCCTTCCGTTGTTCCAACTTAATAAACACAACTTAGTCATATGTGAACGTATACTCTGTTACTTCATGTGGAGTATAAGGTTGTCTACTGGAGAAGTGAATCTGCATTCGACTCAAGGTAAATGCCATGGGAAGGCTTTACCAAATATATTGTTGTTATGGATGAAACCCGATATATGAGACTTTCCAGTTCTTAAATCTTACAAGGTCTGTAATAAAAGCTTTTACTTTGACATTAACTGGGCGATCGTCCAGCAGTTAATTCTCGTTGAACTTTATGCGTGTGATTCTGTCCGGTGCCGTGTTAGGTAACAATGGAAATGAAAATAGGTTCTTGGAACTCTTTTGCCTTCATAATATTTTTAATCAAGTTGAGCATCTGCCGAGATTGGAAGATGTTCCTTTAGATGAAGAGGTTGCCCTCAAAAGAACTTGTGTGAATATTGACATTGTGTATGTGCAATCCTGATTCCTGAGCCCAAACTTACATGCAATCGGACGATAGTATCAGATCAGATATCTCCTCGGCTTTGATAGACCTGGAAAGATTGTAGTCCTGGTTGCTGATTTGAGTAATACTTTTTGAAAAAAATAAGGAGAACAATATCCGATCAATTGGATATCTACTCCTCCTCAATTGAAGTGACTTTAGAAATTAAATGAAGTGGGAGGGTGGTTTGACCTTGATTGAAACCTACTTTGCCTACACATCCAGACAAAACTGACGACTACGATGATGAGGTTTCAGAGCTGAGGCCATCCTGATCCCCATAAAGTGGAGGAACGCATGAGGATAGTAGGGATAGTAACAATCACATGACAATAAAATGCACAGCCACACACACACACACACACACACACATTCATCACTCTCTCTCTCTCTCTAAAACACAGTCTCTCTTGCCATCCACTCTTTTCTTCTCCATGGTCAATGAGATAAGCAACCCCACATTTGTTATCTGCTCGCTTGATCAACATTTTGCTGTTTAAACCCATTTCCCCAAAAGTTAAAACAACCAGATGTGACATAAACAATTGGGTAAATTACATTTTGCACCCCTCAAGTTTGGGTGCAATTGCAATCTTATACATCGTCTTTAAGCATTCCGCGATGTAAATCTGTGGCTGTGTTTTTGAATTATTTAAATACAAATACGGTAGTGTGGTAGTAATTTGACCGTTAAATGATGACTTGTGGCAAATCGTCAGGCCTGCATTTTGCTGATGTGGATGCCAATTTTTGAGTCATGTGGATAAAAAAAGGATAAAATTCATTTCATATTTCGTCAATTTCAACTTTATCCTGACATACTACAATTTTTTTGATTCCATCCTGATGACTCTTTTATTTGTCCAAGTTAATCTGACGGTCTTTTAAGCCAGTTATCTTCATTAGCTGGCGTGGTCGTATCGGAGCCCCAACAATTTTATGCCCACGTGGATAAAATATTTAAAATGAATATTCATTATAAAGAAAATAAATTTGAAAATAAAGTTAAAAAATATACTAAAATGGGGCCACCCTTTAGGGACCTAGATCCCCTTATAGAACTTGTGAGAGGAAACAGAGTTCGCCGCTCTGCTCTCCAACGGAAACCACTGCCTCAATCTTTTCTTTAACGTCGTGACAGAGCAGCTCCGCCACTTCTTTGGAGAAGAAGGAAAAGGCGGGCCCCATTTAATATTTTAGCTTTATTTTAATTTATTTCTTTTATAATGAATATTCACTTTTTAAATTATTTTTGATGCACGTGTGTAAAATTTTTGGGGCCCTAATCTGACCACATAGGCGATTAACGAGAGGTGTGAGGAAAAAGGTGATTTATTATGAAGCTTGGTAAATATAGAGAGTCATTGTATGAAATTAGAAAAAAATTGCAAGATGTTGTATGAAGTTGAAATTGGACGAAAATTTGAGGTAAAAATGTAATTTAGTATTTTTTTATTCATGGCTCAAAATTGACATCCCACATTCGGCAAAATGTCGGCGCGTTGGCGTCGTCGTTTAATGGTCAGTGTGATGGAAATTGGATGTGTGAAATTACTTGTGCAGCTTGAGTTGGTATATGACATTGCAATGTTTTAAAGATGATGTAAGTTGCAATTGAAAACACGAGGATACGAAGATGTAATTTACCCTAAACAATTGGTTTCATATCACAAGTTTTATGCACTCTCAATTGGTTTAGAGAAGGTCTGGAGAAATAATAGTTCGAATTTTAAAATTTCAAATAAAATTTGTCTATCAATATGAAGTGCGTAGGAAAATAGGACAGATGAGTAACATAGTAAACACTTATTTAGAATTACAATCGTTGCTCTCTTACGGTTCCATTAAATTTTCTTATTTTTGGACCACTTAACATAGTATTTCCATTGGAAGCTCATATTTCCACCAAGGTAGGATAAGATATATTCTGCTTGGTCATATTTTTCTAAGTTATAAAAATTATCTATAGGCTGTCTGCGCTTTATTGAAAAAGAGACAACGTAGTTCAGTATTATTGATAATATATCGATAGCATATATGTCTACTTGTGGCTACAATTGTATCGACACATTATCAATCTAGCGCCAAATATCATGAGCGACTAAAACGCTATATTGAACTGTATAAAGACACCAGTCGAAGCATGCTCGTTTGGTGTGCTTCTTTCACAGCAATACTCTGGTCTCAGTGTCTTCCAGCGGTCATCTAGCATTAGAGAGGAAGTTGTGTCCGTCCAAATATCTACTATGTCCTCCCATGACCACGTTCTTAAATAAAAACATGGACACGTGTTCCGCAGCCATACTACTTAATTCTAAGTTAAACATATACGTTTGCCCATCAAGAAGAAGGTTTCATTAACGTAGGCAACTTCCCTCACTCGAGTTGCTCAGCCAGGCAATCCCAATAATTCCATGAAGCCATATTTGCTCACCTGATTACAAAAATTTGCCAGCTTCTCTGTCAAAAATTAGACACATTTTCACACAAGTAATCAAATCCACATCTCCCTAACTTCCTCCCAGCAGTTTCCCAGTTGGGGAAAAGTTGGTGCAACTAAATAATGCCTCAAATTATTCAAATGCTAAATTTGGTTGGACTGTTTGATAAAAACTTCAACACCATCGTACTATTTGCCGTATAAATCTTTTCATAAAACCAAACTACAAACAAAAAATTACTAAACCTATGACCCCACAATCCGTAGTTATATATCATGAGATTCTTTAGACCAATTATATTGATAGTTTTACGTACCTCTGGAAATTTTGGCTCTCCACATAAAATTGTGAAGGAAATGATCTTCATACTCTTTTTAGGTTTCACTTACTCATGCTGATTTATGTTCATTGATTTTTTTAATTTATTCAATCTAATGGTGAGAGAAAATGATAAGAGTTTGTTAGATAGGATAAATGTGTGTGTAAATCACTTTCCTTGGTGAATTATGATCTTTTCAATCTTTACATTTGGTAAAAAAATCAAGTATTGGAAGCGTAAAGATCAGTATATGAGAGATTCTCTTTTGCGATCAAGATATACTCTTAGTGGCGTCCCATTTCGTCAGTATATGTTTAGCATGTTTAAAAAGTAAACCATCTGTCAATAGACGTTTTGCCCTTGATGAATTTGTGACATGATAGTTATCTCTTTGGCTATATGAGCATTTTGTTTTTATTAAATGGCGGACCGTTGATGTTTTTGTAATGTGTCAATGTCATTGTGGTAAATAGCTTGTCTAAACAATATTATTAAACACATTTCGACAATAAAGTGCGCGTCTATTGTTTACTAAAAGAACGCCTAAAGATTTACCCTTGATTCAAGTATTTGAAAATCATACCATAAGTTATAAACTGTGTATAATTTTGAAGAGGTAAGAAATATAATCTTTAGTCTCAAAATTTGTAGGGACTACAGTCTGCAGCTTTCCCTTCTCTCTTTCTTTTGGTCGACTACTTTTGGAAGGAGAAAGCGAATGAATTTTACCCTTTATGTGCGCGTGTGAGTGTCATTGGAAGGAGGAAAGCCGCAATGCATATTTCATATACTACTAATTTTATTCTGGCGATATTCTAAAAGGTCGTTTAATAATGATTTCGATTTTAATTTTTAATTTTTATTATTTTAAAATTAATTAACTGAAAATCTTGTTTAGTATTATTTTTAAATTTTATTTTTAAAAACTAAAACTAGTTACCAAATAAGATTGAATTTTAATTTAAAATAAAGCAAAAGTGTGAAATAATTTATCAAATTTAACCAAGCTATAAAGTGTGATTCAAATTTGAGTACTTGGAGTCACATGTTTTAGCCCAACACGTCTACGTCAGAAAGCCTCTCCTATACTGCCATGTATAATCCAACCCAAAATGCAACTCATTTTAACTACATCTTCCCACAAAAAGCAGCACATTTTACAAATTTTGAAAGTTGCTCTGCATGTTTTCATTCACCTACAAAATTACAAAACGCAAACCCCCAAAAAAAAAAACCATTCCAAATTGAGGGAAACCCAGGAAGAAGGAAAGGCTCATTCCTTATGATCTCCACCATGGAAGACTCACCTTGCAGTTCCAGGGAGGCAGAGGACGAGCCCGGAGTTCAGCCTGAGAAGTGGGCTGTGAAGGCCCGAATCAGCCGCGAAAACTCGAATTCCAGAAGGTTTTTCGGCTTCTTATATCCGAAGAAGCTTCAGGGAGGACACAGGTCTTTCAGATCCGACATTACAATCTCCAGCACTGCTTCTTCCCTGGCTATAACCCAGAGGTACCCTTCTCTCTGCTTCCTCAAAACCGAGTTTTAATCCACCATTTCTCATCAAAACCTCTACTTTTTTTCGCAGATGAGAATCGACCCGACGACGTACTCATTCTACAGCCCTCAAGGTACGAAATCATGATCGACAAGCATGTTGTTAGTTCAAAATTCAGAATTATTATGTACAGCTCAAAAATTCTTTTGTGCACGACGTTCGGTCTTTATTAACCATTCTTTAATAAAACGTTCGGTCTTTATTAACCATTCTTTAATAAAAAAGAAAAAAACATACGTCTATTCCATAACCAGACTAATAAACAATGCAGAAATTCTCTGCTCAACGTCCCATCTTTACTATTGCCTTCTTTATTAAAAAATAGACGTATGTTCCATAGCGGACTAATATATGGGGTTTCGTGTTGTTCTTGCAGCATTGCAGGCAAGGTCAACTTATCACAGTTGGAAACTTTATCACCAGAAGGGTTTGCTTTGAATTCAAAGTGGAATGAAGCAGAGAAATACATATGCAACCCTCTATCAGGGCGAGTTCAATGGGTGTTTATCTGCAAAAACACTTATGGAAGATCGTTTCGAAACGTAACAGATCGAATCACAATGTCTACCTCTTGCCTGCCTCGAGACCAAATCCACCAACCAACGTGCCAAGACACAACTGAATCCTACAAAGAAAGATTTATTCTCCAATTTCAATTCGGTTCAAAATTTTTCTCTTCCTGATTATTTCTGTCATTTGATTTTTTTCTTTAATTTATTCAGTCAAAGGCAAATAAACAGGGTGTGTAAAATCACTTCATTCGCATCAGATGATAATTACAACTTTCAATGCAATCTGTTTCTCAATGCAGAGGAAAACAGAGGGAATGACTAGAGATGTTGGGACTCCAAAGCACTCCGCCTGATTTGAGTTCATTAGTAATCCTAGCTCTCGTAGCCTCGATCATAAGACGATCGTTAAATCGATTTCGAGGAGGAGATTAAATCTAAAACAAATTAAAACTAAAATCTGACGAAGTATGTTCTTGCTCATATTTAAGGCTAATTGTAACAAAATATGTACAAATAAAACCGATTTTTAACTGTTTTAAAAAGAAGATTGGAGGGAGAAAGTATCTATAACAACGAGACACTAGAATTGGATTTTATATACGATTTATTATCAGGTACTAGTTTCTTTTCTCGTATTTAATTAGTGATGTGTTTTTGAAGATGGGACAATTAAATGAGGTTGCATTTTGTAGTTCAATGTCATAAAATTTAAGTATTCCCTTCAAGGTGGGGGACTAGCAGATTGAATTGGTCCCTCTTTGTTTTCATGGCACATGCCACATCTTAGTTATGTTTCCTCGATATTTTCCCAAGTGGCCCCTGCCTTCAGCACATAAACTCTGTTACTCCGGGCTATCATTTTGCCTCAATAAAGTAGAAAATGTTGGGTAGGAGTAGCTACTAGAAAGTATCGGACCGTGTGCATTAAGAGTTGTATTTACTGTAGAGTCCAAATAAATGCTCCAAGTCTGATCGGGCGATTACTTTTTAATAATGTCTGATCATTTAGCTGGCCATGATGTTTTATCTAAGTTTCCTCCCATAATAAATGACAAAATTCAAGCCATTCGCCTACTATCTTGTGTGGCATACATAATTGATTAGTGATATTGTGATAATGTTATCTCAGAAGTACAGATAAGTTTCTCTTGTCTAATAGGCTAGGATTGCAAAACAATTTGCACCTTGCTGTATCTTTGCCTTAGTTATGCTTAGGAACTATGTATTCCTTTTTCACCACCTTCTTTTGTTTGTGTGTAGAACCCCTAAAAGATTCTTCAGTGCAAATGTTAAAAGGATTCTTTCACTTTCTCCTCCTTTAATCTTTGGGGTTCTCAGTGAAAGTGTCCCATCATTGATTATTGGTTCATCTTTTTTGGAACAAAATTTTGGGTACTCAGTACGGGGTACTCAGTTACTAGTTGGATCTTGATTTTTATATTTTAAAACAAAAATGTTTGGGAGTACCCCGAGAAATGCCAGGGTATCTGAGAAAGACTCCTTTTTAGAAAAAGATGGTCAGTATGTTTCAGGGTTTGTTACTTGATGATTTCACTGTTTAGTACAAATTTGCAGCATCTTCTGGACTAGGTAGCCACAGTCATGTCCTTTCAAACTTTTGTTAGGGTGTGTGATCATCCTTGTACGTTGTGAGGGGTGTAATTTCATGGTGTTTGAGACCATGTGATCTCAACTTGGCGACTGGTTGCGAAAGTGACATTAGTCAAAGTCTAGCTATTGACCTAATGTCGCTATTTAATTAAGTGGCCTCCATCTGCCTCCCAAGCTAGCAAATTCTTGCTGCAGTCAAGGTATATTCTCTGTATCTCTGTTTGAATTATCCGTAATACAAATGACGGGTAAATAGTTTTGATAGATAGGAATCTCCAGATACACCCAAATTTTTCTTCAAATTTAGATCAAGCACAAACCAGTCGTTGCTTGATATTTTACAGTGAGAAAAACTAATTAGGTTAATGTAGGGGTTTTTGCATATACCAAAAGGCTCATGTTAGTTTCTTTTTATATTACTTTCCTTATCAAATTACCAAACATATAAAAGATGCAATTGAAAAAAAAAGAAGAGATTTTTATGTGTGGCTACATAAATTGCAGGTGGAAGTAGAAGATACAGAAAAGCAAAAGAAAGGAAGGGCAAAGTGCAGGCAAAGGTGGGTGCTTGTCATGGATGAGAAAAATTACAGAGAGAAACACAAACCAAAAAACAAAGAAGAATATCTTTCTTTCCCATCTGAATCTCAAGGGTGCTGAAAAATTTAGAATTATTAAGAGCTGAAATTATTAATATGGTAAAAAAAAAAAAAAAGAAGTGAATATTTGTAGGGTGAAGCAGAGATTCTCTGTGTCTTTTGAAATCTTTTGCAGAGAGGAAGAAAAAAGAACAATCAATCAATGTATTATCATGTTTATGTTTTATGTAGTATTTGGGCTGATGATGATGTTAATGTTTTGTTCTTGTTATGCATAAATTAGCTTACAGCTTTGGAGAAACGTGCCACGCCTTTTGTTTGTGTGCTTTTGAAATGATAAGCTCTTGAGGAGCAACTATAAGATTGATAGATTCAGTAAAAGATCTTGAAGTAAATATTTCAATCATGGGAACTATATGCTAAGTCGTTTTTCAGTGCGGGTAACTACAATCAAGTTTATTGACACAGAATATCAATCATATCGATTTTATATCAGCGTCTGTATATCGAAATAGTATTGACGACGCATTTGCGGCTTACACGCATTTATAAGTAGTTAGCCGCATTAAGAAAACCGTTTGAAAGAATATGTGGGTGGGGATAAACTTAACATAAATTTCATCATCATTGGTCATCTAGTTGCTTATCAGACATTGTGAGAAAGTGAAACTTAAACTTTCCATTATGGTAGAAATAATTACATTGGGAGTATTTGTACATAATTGAGATATCTCACATTAGGATTAAGATAATGACAAAGTGTAAGGCTAAGATGGAGCTTCTGAATCTATACAATTTTGACTAGATAAACTTTTATTCTTCAATTTGTACGGCACAAAATTTTGAAAATAACGAAGATTTTGTACTGATTTACAAAAAATAATAATGAAAAAGCCTTGACAATTCCATAACTATCTTGCCAGTGGGGTTAGGCTACGATCAGCGCCAGCGTTGAATCTTCAGCACACGTCTGGCACCGATTCTCTCCCTCTCTCCTCCTCCTCCCACATCGCGCCCAATGGTGTGAAATGCGGTTATGGCGTTGATGCTTTGCAACATTGCTCGCGCCTACCATATGATGATATCAAGTTTACAACCTCCGTCGCATTTGAAGCTCCTCCTGAACATGGAACTGAAAGTCGGACCAACAGGATAAAAAAGAAACAAACATATAGGTGTTGTCCACATCGTACACCTGCAAACATCCAAAGAAGTGGAAGAGGGCAGGAATCACCCAAAACCACTTTCAAAACGTCTCAGTCAACCATATTAGACAACCACTAGTCCCAAAGAAAGCATACATTGAAAGTTTGTGCTTGTGTTTCCCTCAAATAACTTGAAGAAGTGGAAGATCTAAGCTTCAAGCAGTGGGTTACATAAGGATTGAATTAGGCTCGAGATGAGAAACAATGACTTCAATTTTGCTCATCTCTGATTTTCTCTTCAAAATTCTGTGTATGATACAATAAAGCATTTACCAACTGAATCTAAACAAAAAGTTTACAAGTGACAAAAGCTGTGTAATGAAACTAGACTACATTTTATTTACAACGGTGATGCAGAAGGCGAAGGGTTAGCGTCGGAGTTGAAATTAGTCGGTTTCGTATAGATTATTCTCTCCCTTCCCTGCAGAAAATGAAATTTCTTTCAAGCCGAATGGTATAAGCAAGTCAGACCATTTGCCTTCTAACCTCTAAATTTACAAGTTCAAATTGCATTGAAAATGAAGTGTTTAGGAAGAAAACTCACCGACTTCCAGCGTATGATTCCTGGTCGAAGAATGAAGTAAACTTAGCCTGGGAAATGTCAGAATTTGATTAATCGGTATGCACAAAATGCAAAGTCAAATAATTTATTATGCCATGAAGCCGAAGAGAACTTAGAAACACGTACAGTCTTCATGAATAAATCTAAATATAGATAAATGAACTATTAACAAGTGAAGCAGGAATCTATAGGCTCGTGATTCTTTACCTGTCTTTGTTCAAAAATCCCAACAACTGCAGAGCTTTTGCCTCAAACACCAGGACTGAAAGTATCTACCATCTCCGGTGACCTAAGTGGTCGAAATTTGAGATACTGCAAGTTAAACCTCACCAACGAAAAGATTAAATCTTAAGGATATTGCAAAATGAATTTGAGGTCCACTTTAAGATGCTAAAATTTAAATTAGTCCTTGAACTCTCACCGAGTTTAGAATTCGTCCCTTGAATTATTTTTGATAACCCAAATCCCTAAATTTTAACAAAATGTGCACTGTTCATCTTTTTTGGCGAATGTCGTCAGCCTTCCTGTCCAGAGACCACGTGCCACGCCACGTGGTGTTTTTCAGGGAGTATATGTCCCCGAACAACAAAGGGAAAATCAATTTGCCACCACTAGAGCCTGTCGAGGATTGGGAGGAAGGGAGAACACAAACTCCTTGGGTTTCTTGGCCAAATTGGTCGATTTCAGCGAGCCTGGCCTTAGCAGTGTCGATGAGCTTGTGCTCGGGTGGGTCGCCGAGGGTTTTAAGGACAAAATGAGTTTGGGAGGCGTTGGAACAGTGCATTGTATGGCGGCGGACTTTGGGATCGAAGGTGGGCATCTGGTTGAGGATGGGGAGTTGCTCCGAAGGGCTGATCGTTGATCTCGCAGTTTTACAGGAGTTGGGAGAGGCGGTGGGGGGCGGGTGTTAAGGGCCTAGGACCTGGGGAGGAGGCGGGACATGACGTAGGAAACATGGGGACACATGGTCTAATTTTTCCTCAATCTGATTTTCCCTCTTTGTTGCTCCGATATACCTCACGAAAAGAACACCTCTCACGTGTGTGGCATGTGATCTTTGACGGGGATCCCACCGAAAGGACGAGCAGTTGCACATTTTGTTAAATTGGGGGACGCAAATTAACGGAAAAGAAAATAGTTCGGGCCAGATCTAAACTTGGTGAGAATTGAGGATGGTCTGAATTTTACTCACTTAAAAATAGTCGAGCAATCATATCATGGTTATCAACTGGCACTTGCTGTCTGCTGATGCTTTTAGACATTAAAGAATTTTATTGAGTGGAAGGTAACCAAAAGTTTATGCACTTGGAGCCAAGTGCAGGTGGCATACCTCTTCACGAATACTTTGGAGAGTAAATTGCACTCCTCCGAGCAATTCCTCCACCCTGAAAGGGGAAAACCAGGTAAACAAGAAGATGTTAAGCATAAAAAGTGTTTGATAATGTTCCCCGTAACAAGGCCCTCAGTGTAGCCATGCATTCATTTCTTTAAAGAGTGCGAGAGAGGTATTAAGCGATAAGTAAGTATTTGTTGGATCAGTCCAGTGGACGATATTCAGTGGATGATTTGAGGATATTAATAGTTGCTGTTGTTGGCTTTGACTGAAGACAGCACCTGACCATACTGGAAGGTCGTTTCAATGCCTCATCAAATGCTGCTCATCTCCATATGGCGATACCTTGTAACATCGTTACAGCCTAATTCCATATATACGTATCATTTGGGTAAAACAACAAAAAAAACCACGAATTGCATGCATCAAACGTTCATAAAAGCGATTAACTCTATCATCTATGTCCCCAACATCCTATTCTATATTTTAGTGATATTGATTCCTCAAGCCCACATTTTTACAAAAGATCTTTTCTGTCACCTCGCCTTCATTCAATATTGTTATGAAGCACAAGAAGGAAACTACAAAATTGTGCCTAAAGCTGCGATCATCTCAATACAGATGGGATAATAAGAGATAATAATGAGCAGCGACACATTAGTGGTGCATTACAAGTTTTGAGGTTGATGCAATAAATTTACCACACCTACATATAAACCATTACAACATCTATTTTCTTAAATTACCTGTGCCAAGTTGGGGTGGCACTTGTTTCCACATAATTAGCGCATCCGAATATATCCAAGCATGGCACTGGCTTCAGTTCTGCATACTGCAAAACAGAAAAACGGAACACTATGATGCAAATAGATACAAAATACTTCAAATCACGAAACAAACAAAGCCCTAAGTTTGTCTAAATAGCAAACAAGAACCTTAGGTATGAACAATTGGTATGAACTTGTTTGTGAATCATAACAAATTAACTAGACAGAAAGTTCATGAAACCAAATCAGCGCTACTACTAATCCGCATTATCTGCGGACAACGACATTGAAGCTGGCAACAGCCTGCATTATAATTTTTACACAAGATGTTGGCTTTGGTAATTAGTTTTACCTTGAAAGCCATACTGGTATTGCAAGGAGAAACCATATGTGAGCATCAAAGCTGACCATTCAGACCCGGGAAGGATATTAAAATACGCTCAATCATACCTATTGAAAACCCGTCCACAAACACATGAATTAATTACGAAAAAAAAATATGTAAGAATCAAATATAGCCTTTAAAAATTTACAAACTTGATGCTGCGATAAGTACTCTCGACAAGAGTGAAACTAACACCAAGACCAATAACCCCAAACAGAAACCTGCAAACATCACACAAGAAAAACTACATGATACTGATATACATATTCCTTATCTACATAACCAACATATATTAGAATCCTCGAATACTTTCTTTTAAAAAAATCCTCAGATACTTTCCAAAAATATACAAAATAGAACCGGTTACAAATTAAGTTTTGATAAAATAGGAATTGAATGGACAGTAAACGGACAATAATGTGACACTACACTTGTTTATATGCCAGCTCATTCTCTGTTGCATATCCTACCAATTCTTTTTATTTTTAAAGTTTAATGCCAGTTTTTTATCTGTGCATATTTTTGTTTTAAAGACATTAATCACGTACCTCTCACACGTGTGTGAATGAAAGTAAGAGGAAAGTAAAGCAGAGCAGAGGGTACCTTAGCAAGGAGAACTGGTCGTCGGGAACAATGGTTTTGCCCACGGCGGAGGGAGGAGGGGACGGTGGAAGGCTGGGTAGAGAGAGTCAGCGTCTCAGGATGGCCAGTTTATTGGACTTCGAGTTGGTGGGTTCTGGGTCAATGGGATCCAAGTGGATGGGGAGAGCTGGTGATGAACATGATGATGAGGCAGTGTTATGGCGGCGCGGAGAGGGAGAAAGCGGTGGCGGTTGACGTCATGATGGCGGCGAAGCTGCTGCTTCCTCTTACAGTTGCAGTTGGAGTTGAGAGTGCTTGCGTTGCCATTGCTCTTTTCTCTCTCCTTCCTCAAGGTTGAGACTTTGAGAAAGCTCAGCAGTTTTGCTGGTTACTCCCAACCGCCATTTCTGATTACATTATTACTCATGTCATTTTCTTTTGCTTTTCAGATAACTTGTAAAAAACTTTTAAACATATGACAGAAAAAATCTTGGGGAGTCGTATCGTTGATTATACGAATTATAGAATGATTGAGAATAATTTGTGATATCCTTATATGACTACAAACTTAAATATACTTGAATAGAAGCGAGAAAAATCTTGGGTGATATGTATTCAATGGTTCGAGCCAATTTACGGTGAAACTGAAATGAATCTTAAATCATTCAAGTACATCTAAATTGAAGTTTATTTTTGAAAAATTATTTTCAAAGAAGTATTTATTCGTGCATCTTCAATAAGCACTTTTATTTATCATTTTTAAAGGAACACGATATTTTAATTTTTTAAATAAAGTGTATATTTGTTCTTCATCCTTAAGTGGTCGGTGATAATGTTCACCCATCATTGATTAAGCGTTGTCACCCCACTACTTAAGGGTTTTATTTCCCTTCATTCAAGAAAATTTTATAAGCACTTTTAGAGAAAAAGAGTAAAAAAAAAAATACAAAATTTTTATCACTTGATAGATATGTCACCAAGTGACAACTTCAAACACCGAATAAATACTTCTTGAGAAAGCAATTAGACTATTAATAAAATTTAACATGTTTCTACCTCCTAATAAGAGCACATTTAAGTATTTAATAAAAATTATTATGACTGAAGTATTTAATTCTTAAAAATTCATAAAAGTAGTCATGAACAAATGAAAAAACAAGTAAAGACCCAAATCTAATAGATCAAAAACTTCAAGGCCTGACCAAGAATTCGAGATAGATCAAAGAGACATGAAAATGCATTAATAAGTTCCAAGCTGTTTAGAAATAGCATGAAATAAGCTCATCCAAAATTTACATTTTCCATTCAAAATAATTATGATCAATTATTATTTAATAGGTAATGCAGTCTCAGTGGTGACCTTCTTGTTGTAAATTGAGAGGTGTTGGGATTCGAATCTAAGTGGATATGAGTTTAATACCAATTTATCATTTCACCCCTGGAAGTAAATATATCGTTGTATTAAAAGAAAACTATTCAAAATTCCATAACTAGGCTTCTTAGTTCTTTTTGTTCCGGGAGCAGGTCGCCGGTTTCACGAATCCCTTCCCCTTCCGAATCAGCAATGTTGTAGAGAGCAAAAGAATCCGAGCTAGGAAAAACGACGGCTCTCTTTCATTTCCAGCGCCCTAAAGAACCAGTTTTCCAGCAGAAGGAGCTCCATCCCATAAACCATATCCTGTACAATACTCGAAAATAGAATTACAGCATCAGATTAACTTATGAACCGGAAATCTACACATTGTGTTTGGCATAGTTAAAACTAACCTTGAAGCAATATATCTTCACCAAATCTTGCTTTCATTTTCCAGAAGGCATTATCAGCATCCACAACTAAGGCTCTATTCTAACAGCCTCCATATTTCATGCTATAAAATGAAGTCAAAACAATAATTTTTAACACAGGGCATCTATATAACAAAACAATATGAAAGATAAAAGCTTAGTAATTAGCAAAATGTAGATTTCCATGAAAAACCAAAACATTAAAAAGCAAACATCAATTGTAGAAACAAAAAGAAAGGGTAATTGATGAAAGGCTGAAGATATTAGAAATGGGGAACTTACTTTCCAGTGACATGGCCATTATTGCTTCAAGCACCTCCGTGTGAGCTCGAGCTGCCTCACTTGTGATTTGCAAAACAATGGGGTTGGATTCTGAAAGTGAGACACCATCATACACCGTTTGCAGTGGTCCTTTTAGCTATCTCCTCCTGCAACTTTGCTTTAGAATCCTTCTCCTGCACATATATGACTTTGTTAAAAACAAAACCCCCTTGATAGCTCAAAATATGTTTTACCTCATAAAAAGCTTGCCTTGTTTTCACATATTACCTTATCCCAACAACAGTAACTTTTCCTTTGGCGTCCTTTTTCGTTGGACAGATCTTTCATTTTGCTCCTCAATCCATCCACTCAGTCTACTGGAGAAAGATTGAAAAGTTATCGTCACTCGTAAAAACAAAACAGCACAATTACAAAAGTGTATTCACATATTATGTATCTTCTATACTTACTCAGTGTCGAAGCCTCTACATCCTTATCGTCCCCTTTCACCAAAACACTCGGCCGGCAGTTCCTTCATCACAAGGTCGACCTTAGAGACTTGACGCAGAGATCAGATTCACCAAATTGGAACCATGAACAATTGGTGCTTGCTACTTTCTGAGACCGAACGGAAAATAAGATTAAAGCCTGCTGGAGTACTTATGCATAAATGTAATATACTAGGTAGAGTTCTTACTCCTCACGGAAGCAACGCCGTTGCTCCAGAAGATGGAGATGTTATATATTAAGTGGGGCAAGAAGTAGAGGGATAGAAGGCATATGCCCTCTTCGAATTATATAGATGGCTTATAAACGAGCTAGATTAGAATGATTTTTCTATCTTCCTTTTGTTTAATTTCTGAAAGCAAAATTTGTGGAATAATTTCTATGCTGTTCAAGTGTTATCTCTTCAATCTCACACACTGTCTGAATCTGAGAAATAAAGAAAAGACTACGACTGGTTACTTGGTTGGTTAGAGTGTGAGCTCGTGAATCTTTTGTCAAAAAATTTTTCCTCAAATTTTCTTAAAAATTTAACAAAAAAAATCGTCAAATCTTTATTCATTTCTTCACAATCATTCTCTAATTGATGAAATGATATATTAATGATAATAAAATGTTTGAATTTGTTCATACTCATTAAAATTTATTTATTTTAAAAATAATAACTATTTCACCCAATTCCTCTGAAACAGAAAACAATATATATCTTTAATTCTTAGCAATTAAAATCCATCAATCTCAAATCATCATTCAAACAAAACATTGAAATGATATGCATTATTAACTTAATAGTACTGGCAGGAGGTTGTGGATTTCCAAAATGGTTTATGAGCATTAGTCCCTCAATTTGTCATTATAATTGATTCATCACTCTCTCAACACACTTGTCAGAAAACGGTAATAATCTACTAATAACTTACGCTAACAAAATATATTATATAAATGCATTTCTTCACAAAATTTTCTCAATTGCATACCGACCATAATCATTCAAAATGCACTAATAATCATCAAGAAGATAATCTAATTAAATTGTGCATGAATTTATCATTACATTTCAAGTGCCACTTTTCATAACAAGATTACTATCAAATTTGGGGAAATCGCCTAATTTGGAATCGATTGAAAATTCTTATCAAAGATAAAAAGAAGAATATCGAAGGAATTATTCATCTTCATAAAAGGCTGAAGGAATCACCAAAGAAACATAAATATCTCCAAGGAGAAATTTTGAGAAAGCCATAAAAAACAAGATAGTTTTAATAGTTCAATATGAGAGGCATTTGCTGGTATGAAAGCAGAGGTGTTTGCTAATATGAAAGTAAGAGGTGAAGACACACAAATAAATAAAAATTGTATGGGTTCCATACTTTTTAAAAAAAAAAGTGAAGGAACTACAAAAGAGAAACGAGGAAATATTGATGGAGGAATTATGAGAAAAAAAAAAAAACACAAAAGATCTATAGATAGATAGATTTGAGAGTTGGAGATGAAAGACGTTTGTTGGTATGAGAGTGAGCGAAGACACCAAATAAATAGGGTTGTCTAAGGTTTTGAAGGTTATATTATAACATGATTAGAGATGAAATAAAAACAAATAGGGGGGAGAGTTTTGCTTTGCATTTTCCCTTGTTATTCTTGGTACGTGCACTATCATGATGATGTCCCCTTCTTTGAATTCAATGAAGACAAGAAGAAGAATATCATAGAAGTTCCTTACTTTCAAAAATGATTGGGGGAGGTATTGCAAAGGGAAACGAAATATCGATGGAGTGAAGTTTTTGAAAAACACAAAGGGATTAAGATAGATCACGAGAGTCCAGAGATGCGAAGGCGTTTGTTGGTATAAAAGTGAGAGGTAAAGAAAGATACAAATAAATAGGGGTTGTCTGGATTTGAAGGGGTATATTGTAACATGATTAGGATGAAATAAAGCAAATAGGGAGTTTTTACTTTGCTTTGCATTTCCCTTGTTATTCTTGGCACGTGCTACATCATGACAGGTTGTTCCCTTCTTCGAATCAGAGATTTGGCCTCAACGGCCAGAACGCCATGTTCCTGGATAGTCGAAAGATCTCCGCAGCCGAGCTCACGTCCACTTCCATCTTCAGCACTGTGGCGCGATAGAGGCAGGAAGCTATCACCATTTTCTGTAAAACTCTCTCTAAACCTCCAATTTATATTCCTCACATTTGGACATTAGAGGAGATTGCATAGCTAACACATGATGAGCATGTCGGACATTGGAGAGCTTCTATTTGTACTGTTAGAATTCCTTCCTATTCGACACTTGGCAGGAGAATTTTGGTCGCCATTAAAACTTTTGGGATTTGTTAATATGTTTTTCCTTTTCTGGTTGCAAAATATCAGGAGTTTTAAACCTTCTTTCCTATTTAACTTATATTCATCAGATTTGTTTCCATAAAGCCTAAAAGCATAGATATCTTCAGATTTGTTTCCCTTAAGCCTAAAGACATGAATATTCTTCAGATTTCTTTACATAAAGCCCTGAGCATTGACTGTCTTCAATTTCTTTCCATAAAAACCTAAGAGCATTAACCTTCTTTATTACTTTTCTATTGCTGGAGCTGTTGTTAAATTGAATACCTTATGGATTCTTTTTTCAGTCATTAAATTTGTACCTTGATTAATTTTTTTTTAAGAATAAAATTATGAACAATACTTAGGCCTGTGTGCTTGGTCAGTGATCGATGCTACATACAACCAATCTCGTGGACGTGTCCAAGTTTTGATTAAAATTAAAAAGAAAGAAAAACTTGGACACGTGTCGCTTTGAGATTGATTGTATACGGCCTTTGACTATGAATTAGCGATAACCAAGTATTGTTCTAAAATTATTTTACCAACTCATCTGGTATGTTTTTATTTTTATGATTGTTTCAAAGTTAGTTTAACTAATTTATATTGTCAAACAAAAAGTTACAAATCCTTATTTATTTTCTCAAAATCATTTCTAATTCGTGAAATGCTAATTATTTTGAAAATCCAAAATCAATGTTAACTTCATCTCACTTAAATTTTGTTATTTTCAAAAACAAAATCAAAAGTCCATAAATTTTCAAAACTTAATATGAGAAACAAACCATTGAAAAGATATGAATAAATGTTTACTGTGGCTCAAGTGGTTAAGAGCATTCATTCATGAATCAAATGTGCTACGACATGTTGTCGATTCTCCACTCTCTCCTTGCACTTGTATAGAAAACAATAATAATCTACTAATAATGTATGCTAACAAAATATATGCACTTTAGTAAATTCTCTCATTACTCACCCACAAAATTCACGAATCGTTAATAATCATTAAGAGATCTAATCTAATCCAATTTCATTACTAGGAATTACAATCAAATTTGAGAAAAATATGTAAGTAATATAGATCTGAAGTACTGGCAAAAATGAAGTGGGAACAAAATAAAAAAAATGTTAGAGAAGTTCATACCTTCCTTAATAGAAGTGAAGGAGCGCAAGAAGTAGAAATAACGTTAAGCGAATTTCTTTTAAAAATACAATAGATAAGATAGATATGGCGTCAGCGACCTTGCTAGTATAAAAGTGCGGAAGCCTGGAAAATAAATAGGGACGTCTAGGGTTTGGAAGGGTATATTTGTAATTTGATTAGGCAAATAAAAATAAATAAAGGCCGTTTTTAGTTTTATGTTTCCTTTTCAATCTTGTTAGGTGCCTTTATCCTGTGATGATTATCAGATGTTGGATTAGGCATGAAGTGACTAGATTCCGAGGAGTGCTGCTGTAGTAGAACATGAGGGAAAGGTCATTTATACTAATCTATTGACAAGATCATTTTTATCGGAAAATGGGGCTTCTTTAAATATTCCATTAGTTTATATATCAGCGTTCAACAAAAATACTTATGCCAAAAACCCCAAGTTTGGCGAGGTAAATGTATTAAAAGGACAAAATTTTAGCAAATGGTCTTTATTTCCACGATTGGCCGTGAACTCGCTTTGGGAAAAAGCATTGATATTAGCTTATATGTCATGAGGGAATGTTACATTTAAAGAGGAATGCGATGCCTCATTAGTGAGCATCTGGTATATGAAGATATTATACTTCTTTTTCATATACGAAATATAAGAATTCAAACTAAGTAACCCGACAATATTATACTGAAAGAATCATCTTCAATCTACCCGCATCACAAGCCCATTTACTCACTTAATTTAGACAAAAAATGATTGTGTTTAGGATCTTGGGTAAAGATACGTTGATATTTTGTCGCGCAAGTGCTCAGGATGGCGAAAAAGAATGTCGTATTCTCGGGAAGATGGTGTCAAGGCCGCTGCCGGCATTGGTATCAACGATGGAAACTTTGTCTAAAATTACTACCGATGGTAAGTCGAGTTATTGATGTAGAGACAAATCCAAAAATTGAGTTCTAGTTATAATCTGAAAGCTTGATTTGTGTATATATTTCACAAAAGCGTGAAATCAAAGTAGGTGATAAAAATTAAGCTGAAACATGGAAATAAAGACGTAATTTTTAAAAAATTTATCTAGACAAGATATGCCTTATTTACAGATGGAAACATGTTGATATAGTCCTAAACCACAGGAGTCTACGAATTCGTATCGACGAGCACGTCAAGAAAACACAATTGGATGCGTCGTACGAGTTACGACGCAAAAGTCAACCGAAAAGTCAACCCAGGGGCAAAAACGTCTTTTCCCACTTCCGGGAATAAAATAAAATAAAATTTGAACGGGCTGTGACAAGCACGCCTCGAGATCCGGTGTCCACGTGGCTATACGGGTCGGGGTGTGTCAATGACCGTCAAGATGATTATTGTATTAAATACATATAAGTATTCTAGCCAAATCCCTAATGGTGTTGGCCCATTCTTCTATCTTTTAGTGTAAATATATTATTTGAAAATACTTTTAAAATAACTGAAAGAGCTTCTAAGACCATCTCCAATGGTGAGGATAAAGTCTAAAATTTAGAACTTAAACCCCCCCAAACCTCTTCCAATAGCTGGGCTAAAATTTGGGTAAGGGATAAATTCTAAAATTGGGTCAAATTTAGACCAGAATTCCCACCCGGGGATAAATTTCCCACCCGGAATGCGCGTGAACGCGCCTAGAAATTTAGAAAAAGCACCGAAGTGACGCGCTGGAAGCCTTGGGCAGTGCAGCCACGCAGGGTCTGCAAGCCGTGGGCCCCCTGGCCTGCAGCCTTGTCGGCCATCTATTCCACTTGCAAACTAACTGCTAATTAATGGACGGCTTGGATTACTGGGCCGTTGGATAACCAACGGTCCAGATGCAATCTTAAAAAAAAAAATTGTAATTTATAAATTCATTAAATCTAACGGCTGAGATCGAATGTGATCAAATCTAACGGTAAAAAAATAGATCTAACGGCCCAAAATTAAATCCAACGGCTAAAACAATTTTAAAATTTTATTTAAATCAAAATTCACCAAAAACTTCTATAAATACCTATGTATTTGTTCAATCATCCACACAAAATTCACTTTCCTCATACAATTCTTCAAATTTTTCTTTCTACTCACTTCCAAAATAATTTCTTCCTATTTCCTAATTGTTAAAGATGGCAACTCCTCATGTTAGAGGACCTAATTGTCACCTAATTTAGTGATTTTTATTATTTATCAGAATTAATTAATTTTTAGGTTAAAATGTTCACAAAAATAAATTAGGATAATCTACATAAATTTTATTTTTAAAATAGTTACCGAAAAGAAAAAAATTAGGCTAAGTTATTCTTTAGTAATCTCGGGCTAAATTTTTAACCCAAAACCATTGGAGGAGAAAAACTGTTTCTGGGTTAAGTTCTAAATTTTCTGGGCTAAAAATTTAGACTTTAACCTCCACCATTGGAGATGGTCTTAGAGGAAGGGCCAAGCAAGGGGGACAACGGATAGGAGAAATGGAAGTTTGGGCTCTAGAGGGATTTGGTGTTGCTTATATTTTACAAGAGATGCTTACTTATAAATCTGAGCATATTAGAGCTTGCCAAGAAGTACTTGGAACTACAATCATTGGAGGAACAATACCTAAACCCGAGGGTGCTCCAGAATATTTTCAATTGCTCGTTCGAGAACTACGATCTTTGGCTCTAGAACTAAACCATTTCCTTGTATCTGAGAAGAACTTCCAGATTAATAGGAAGGAAACTTAATCAGAATGAAATGAATCAGAATCTTTCTTCTATAATCGATTGGTATAAACATCAACAACTTCGAATTGGATTAGTTTCTCCTCAACAAATAAGTGCTTGGGCCAAAAAACCCTACCTAATCGAGAGATAGTTGGAGAGGTGACAAAACCCTATACTTTTCATTACAAAACCAATAAACTCGAAAAAGATGGATTATGTTGTGAAAGAATTTTTGGGCCTATAAAAAGTGGGATTTGTGCTTGTGGAATTTATCGAGTAATCAGAGATGAAAAAAAAAGACTTGATTATAATTTTTCAAGTTGGGCTGACCCGTTATATAATGAGCACAACTTATTCTTCTATTTCGAGTTTGACCCGGCCTTGGAGATTGGTTTAGGTCATGCTATACAAAAGGACAAATCCTTGTTTTGGTAGTAGGCTATACAGTGATGTGTCGCACATGATGTCACGTTATTCTTGTCCTATGTTTGGTTGCTGAGAAAATAACTGAAACTACAACGAAAAAGTATCCTGAATTGGTAAAAAGTTGCATATCTTAGAAATGTTGATATCAACATTTAAATAGTTGCATATACACTTTCCAAAACCCAGTTGTCTTGGCAGCCTCCATCATGCCCAAGTCCAACGAAAGCTTCACTCCCCGAGTTTCACTCTCCATCACCTCATCAAACTTCGACAATGGCCCCAATTCTTCTACCTCCCCACCCTCCTCTTTACCCACCCCGCCATCTCTTTCTCTTATCCCTTGCTGACAGCGCCAATTGGATCATCTAAGGCTCCGGCAGAAGACTCGGCTTTGTTTACTCGAAAGTCTTCTTACCGGCTTTCTTCATAAAGCACTTTTAAGACCCATAAGCACTTTTAACTTTTCCTACCTAATGCAGTCAAAGTGTTTTAGCTCTTCTTAAATCACTCCCAAACAAGTCTAAAGTGTTGAAGTGTAAATGTATACACTGAATTAAAATTATGACAGGTGTCTATAGCTCATAGGCTGATAGAATTAAGGGCTGAGATCATTTCCTTTGTAACGGTTAGATTGTATATGTGCGTGAGCTCATATGCTCAGTATGCTAATGAAATGAAACCGTTTTGATCAGAGTAATATTCTCTGCCGCTGTCATTCCTTGCTTGTTCTTTACTTCCTATAATCCAATCTGTTCCCAGATTTCATCAATATGCATAATTTCTCTACTGCAATATTCATTTTGCTGCAGTATTTCTAACATGGCCTCAGAGCCTAGTTTCGTTTGAAAAATTTGGGCGTTGAACTGTGTGTGGAGCGGGTTGAATCGTCACGTCGATTCATTGAATTCAATTGCGTTGAGCTGTGATCTGAGTCTCATATGGCAGGATCAAGTGGAAAGGAGCTACGAGTTCCAATATTCAACGAAGAAAACTTCGATTTCTGACAGATCAAGATGAAAACCATTTTCCGGTCTCATGAGCTCTGGAATCTAGTAGAGAAGGGGATTGATACTCCGGAAAAGAAGGAGGAAAAACTTACAGTGGCTGATAGGAAGTTATCTCGTGAAAATCTGGTCAAGGATGCACGAGCTCTAGGAATCATTCAAGGAGCTATGTCCGATCAAATATTTCCCAGAATCGCAAATCAGGAGAGTGCCAAA
>CM031082.1:5937116-5956058 GCA_018257905.1 Gillenia trifoliata
TCTTCTCTGTACAATATATAGTTCAGTACTAGTAAAACCTTTAGAGATTACAACTTTTGCATATGTATGTTAACGTGGTTTATTGGCTTAATTGTTAATGTAGATTTCTTAATCTCTTTGATATTCAGCTTTCATGTGGTATCAGAGCCAGTCAATTAAAGCCATAAACTCGTTTAAAATATTTTTTGTTCCGCTGCGAGATAGAATACAGATTATATATATATTGATTTATTAGTTTTACTTGATAGTTATATTACATAAGAACAATTCTACATATTTGATTATACATTCTAAATCATTTCATTTGGTTGAAATTATTTTATTGATTGGTCATTTGTCTACAGACTAATTGATATGATAATGAAATGATTGGTTGTTGGATCAAATAACATTGGAGATCAAGAAATTGGTTTGTCTGATGGTTTTGCGGTGAAGTTATAATTTCATAACTTAAATGACTTGAACATAATTCATTCAACAGTTTTAAATAAATTGCCAAAGTGATTTCTTTAATCTTTCGTTCTTGAAGAATTATATAAGGAAAGTCATATGGTGGTTTATGTGTGTTATCAAGTTGATATATTTCCAAAGAGATGATCTGCTGGGATTGCTATAAACCAGTGTATAGTGAGTTGTGATTAACATGTAATTTATGTAAAGACTTCTTGCCTAAAGGTGTTGTACTTACATATATTCTTGTTATTTATATCTAGCTATGCACGATTTGAAATCCATTGAAATATATAGACAGTTTCTTGCCTAAAGGTGTGATTGGTTGTATAGTATTAGTGTGAATAAGAGATTGTTGTTTTAATCTCTTGCCACAGACTCATGGTTTTTTCAAATCAATTTTGGATATGATTTACAGGTTTCAACATGCTAAGTCTCATGAATGTTGAAAAACTGAATGGCAACAACTTTAAGACGTGGAAGCAACAAATTGAAATACATTTGGGGATGTTAGAATTCAACATTGCTTTTACTCAACCACAACCGTCTGCTTTAACTGAGAACAGCACTACTGCAGAAAGAGATGTGTTTGCTAAATGGGAAAGAGCTAACCAAATGTCATTGTTGATCATGCAAAATGCAATGGAGGAACATATAAGAGGCGGCATCACAAGATGTGATTTGGCAAAGCAATACATGATTAAGATTGAAGAAAAGTTTAAAAGATCCGACAAGGCTGAAACTAGAACATATCTTTCTGAACTGATTAATGCTAAGCATGATGGCGTTGGGAGTGTTAGAGAGCATCTTCTTAAGCTTGTAAACATCTCTAACAAACTTAATGCAATAGAGATAGGAATAACTGATCAATTCCTTGTTCATATGGCTTTGTTTTCACTGCCAAATGATTATGAGCAGATTAAGGTGAGTTACAATACTCAAAAGGAAACATGGAATATCAATGAGCTCATTTCTATCTGCTGCCAAGAAGAGGAAAGGATGAAGAAATCAAAAATTGACAGTGCCAATCTGGTTCATGTTGGGAAAGGCAAAAATAAGGTTGTTGGTACATCTAAGTTTGATAAGGGGAAATCGAAATTCACAAGTCCCAAACCAGGTGCTTCTTCTGGACTGAAAAAACATGGTTCAACTTCTGCTAAGCCTAATAAAGGTGACACTTCTTCTACAAGTTCTGGCCTTAAAATAAATAAACCCAACTTCAAGAGGTGTTTTCATTGCAATTCTTCCGAACACTTAAGAAAGGATTGTGCTGTTTTCAAAGCATGGCTTATTAAGAAAGGTATCAAATATATAAATGTTTTTGTTACAGTTGAATCAAACATGGTTTTTATTCCTCAAAATTCTTGGTGGTTTGATACCGGTTGTTCTGTGCATATAACTAATTCATTGCAGGGATTTCAAAGCCAGAAGAACCAAAGTAAGGAGCATTACAATGTTTATGTTGGAAATGGAAGTCGTGTCATTGTTGAGTCTATTGGTCAAGTTATGTTAAAACTTTCTTCTTGCTATGTTTTAGTGTTGAACAATGTTCTTTATGTACCTTCAATGAGAAGGAATTTACTTTCAGCTACTAAGTTTGTAAAAGATGGTTTTTCATATGTTGGTGATGATACTAGTATTCGTTTTTATTTGAAGAATCAGTTGGATAATTTATTAGGATATGCTTTTCTTAATGGTGAACTTTGGCAAGTTCAGTGTCCCTATTTTCATGAATGTCATAATGTAAGTCATTTAGCTCCTAAAAGATTGCTCACTAATGATAATTCTTCTATGTTGTGGCATAGAAGACTTGGGCATAGATCTAAGGAGAGAATGATGAGATTGGTGAAATTAGGTTCATTGCCAAATCTAAGTTTTCAAGACTTGGAAAATTGTGTTGACTGTTATAAGGGTAAAACCGTTTCTGCAAATAACAAGTCAAATTTGAAAAGAAGCAATGGCATTCTGGAGATTATTCATACTGATGCTTGTGGTCCATTTCCAACAAGAACGATTTGTGGCAATTCTTACTTTGTACTCTTTATAGATGACTTTTCTAGGTAAACATATTTGTTTTTGATATCTGAAAAATCACAAGTTTTAAATTGTTTTAAAATTTTTAAACTTTAAGTTGAAAAATAGTTGGGAAAACACATAAAGACTGTAAGGTCAGACCATGGAGGTGAGTATTTCGGTAGGTATACAGAAGTTGGACAACAAAAGGGTCCATTTGCCATGTATTTACAACAAGAAGGCATAATTGCTCAGTATACTACACCTAGTACTCCTTCACAAAATAGAGTTGCGGAACGTAGGAATCGGACTTTAAAGGAAATGGTTAGAAGCATGCTTTCTCATTCTCAATTGCCTGAGTTTCTTTGGGGAGAGGCTATAAAAACAGCAAACTATATTATGAATAGAGTACCAAGCAAGGTTGTTTCTTCGACCCCTTTTGAGCTTTGGACAGGAAGAAAACCTAGTTTTTCACATTTTCATACTTGGGGTTGTAGATGTGAAGCTAGACTATACAATCCACATGAGAGAAAATTAGATATGAGCACAACAAGTTGTTTCTTTGTTGGATATCTAGAGAAGTCCAAGGGATATCGTTTTTATTGTCCTAGTTTGCATACAAGATTGGTGGAGAGTAATAATGCAAAGTTCATTGAAGATTTTGGCTCACTTTACTCTCATTCGAGAAGCTGTTATGTGTTTGAGGAAATAAGTCAAACTTCCACTAATGATGCAGCTGTTCTTTCCTTGCCAGCAACTATTTCTTCAAATTGTTCATTAATACAGTCACAAGGTGGATTTGCTCGGGTACATGAACAACAAGCTCCCACTTATGATAATTTGCATGTTTCAACTCCACAAGAGGCTTCAGTACAACGAGAAATTTCTGTTCAAAATGAATCTGCAGCAACGTCTAATCCTATTGCAATAGTGCAACCAGTTGTACCACCTAGAAAGTCATAGAGAACAAGAAAGCCTGCATTATCAGACGATTACATAACCTTTTTGAATGAATTTGAGTTTGATATTGATGATGATGATCCCACTACTTACCAAGCTGCCATGGAAGGTTCACATGCATCTCTATGGCATGCTGCCATGCAAGATGAATTGAGTTCAATGACAAAGAATGGTGTTTGGAGTTTGGTTGAGAGTTCAACTGATATGAAGCCGACAGGATGTAAATGGGTATTTAAAACCAAACGAGACTCAAAAGGTGAGATTGAAAGGTATAAGGCCAGATTGGTGGCCAAGGGTTTCACTCAGAAAGAAGGGTTGGATTACAAAGACACTTTTTCACCTGTGTCTACCAAAGACTCTTTTAGAGTTATTATGGCACTCACAGCGCATTTTGATCTTGAGTTGCATCAAATGGACGTTAAAACAACTTTCTTAAATGGCAATCTTGGTGAAACCATTTATATGAGACAACCACCAGGATTCGTTGAAAGGGGAAAGGGGAGTTTTGTATGCAAGCTCAATAAGTCTATATATGGACTTAAGCAAGCCTCGAGACAATGGTACAAAAAGTTTGATCAGGTGGTGACATCTTTTGGGTTTGTTGAAAATAAAATTGCTAACTGTGTATATTTGAAAGTTGTGAAGTCCAGTTTTATCTTCTTGTTGTTATATGTAGATGGCATACTCCTTGCTAGTTCAAATGTACCATTGTTAAATGATACGAAGGATATGTTATCGAAGATTTTTGACATGAAGGATTTCGGAGAAGCACACTTTGTGCTGGGTATTGAGATAGTCAGAAATAGGTTGAAGAAAACTTTGGGACTGTCACAATTTAATTACATTGACAGAGTGCTTAAAAGGTTCAATATGGAAAATTGTAATGAAAGTGCAAGACAAAGTGAGGGAAGGTGTAATCGAAATTGAGCATCTTGGTACTTATGACATGGTGGCTGATCCATTAACAAAAGCATTACATGTCACAGCCTTCAATAGACATGTGCTTAAGATGGGTTTACAATCCTCCTTTGATCTAATTTGAATGTGGGAGAAAAAGGTATTTGCTTCTGTATTGACATGAAATTTATTATGTTGTAAACTTAAGTTGTTTCTGTTATGTTGATCTTTGCAAAGTTAACGATATGAATGATATTTTATATCATCATAAGACCAAAAGAAATGTGGGAGCTGTTAAGGTACCAACAAGCTCTCATAAATTTAATTAAGTTCCTCAACTTACAACTTTATAATTGGTGAGATCAATTTGTGATTCTTTATGCAGATACAAATATTTTGTATTGAGTATTTAGAGTTCAATTGATAAATCTTTATAGTTAGTTGCAAAGTCATTTTGTTTATTATAAGTATGTGATCACCTTAATTTGTATGTATATATGTTAAAATAGTTTAATCAAACTCATGTGGGAGAATGTAAGAGTTTTTCATTATGTGAGTTAGATCAAACTATTATTCTGTTAATCATATGTACACGGACAAGTTAAAGGACTTATGGTATTATTGGACTGTATATGGATTAAGTATAATTAATCTTTGTGGAGGGAAATATCTGAACTTAATTTTGAAATAAAGAGGTAGTTTTTTTTGGATGAAAAACTGATGGTAACTGCTACCGTGATAGGTGGAGCAGTTACAAAAGACTCTCATTGAAATGTTTTTGGTCTCTCTTCTTGAGTTGTGGTGTTCATAACAACACTCGTCCTATCAAGAGTATGAACTGTAAAGAAACTAAGAGGAGAGAAGATTAACTACAATACTGCTGCAATATGGCTTCATCTACAGGCAAGTATTTGATTTATATCAGTCTTCTCTGTACAATATATAGTTCAGTACTAGTAAAACCTTTAGAGATTACAACTTTTGCATATGTATGTTAACGTGGTTTATTGGCTTAATTGTTAATGTAGATTTCTTAATCTCTTTGATATTCAGCTTTCATGTGGTATCAGAGCCAGTCAATTAAAGCCATAAACTCGTTTAAAATATTTTTTGTTCCGCTGCGAGATAGAATACAGATTATATATATATTGATTTATTAGTTTTACTTGATAGTTATATTACATAAGAACAATTCTACATATTTGATTATACATTCTAAATCATTTCATTTGGTTGAAATTATTTTATTGATTGGTCATTTGTCTACAGACTAATTGATATGATAATGAAATGATTGGTTGTTGGATCAAATAACATTGGAGATCAAGAAATTGGTTTGTCTGATGGTTTTGCGGTGAAGTTATAATTTCATAACTTAAATGACTTGAACATAATTCATTCAACAGTTTTAAATAAATTGCCAAAGTGATTTCTTTAATCTTTCGTTCTTGAAGAATTATATAAGGAAAGTCATATGGTGGTTTATGTGTGTTATCAAGTTGATATATTTCCAAAGAGATGATCTGCTGGGATTGCTATAAACCAGTGTATAGTGAGTTGTGATTAACATGTAATTTATGTAAAGACTTCTTGCCTAAAGGTGTTGTACTTACATATATTCTTGTTATTTATATCTAGCTATGCACGATTTGAAATCCATTGAAATATATAGACAGTTTCTTGCCTAAAGGTGTGATTGGTTGTATAGTATTAGTGTGAATAAGAGATTGTTGTTTTAATCTCTTGCCACAGACTCATGGTTTTTTCAAATCAATTTTGGATATGATTTACAGGTTTCAACATGCTAAGTCTCATGAATGTTGAAAAACTGAATGGCAACAACTTTAAGACGTGGAAGCAACAAATTGAAATACATTTGGGGATGTTAGAATTCAACATTGCTTTTACTCAACCACAACCGTCTGCTTTAACTGAGAACAGCACTACTGCAGAAAGAGATGTGTTTGCTAAATGGGAAAGAGCTAACCAAATGTCATTGTTGATCATGCAAAATGCAATGGAGGAACATATAAGAGGCGGCATCACAAGATGTGATTTGGCAAAGCAATACATGATTAAGATTGAAGAAAAGTTTAAAAGATCCGACAAGGCTGAAACTAGAACATATCTTTCTGAACTGATTAATGCTAAGCATGATGGCGTTGGGAGTGTTAGAGAGCATCTTCTTAAGCTTGTAAACATCTCTAACAAACTTAATGCAATAGAGATAGGAATAACTGATCAATTCCTTGTTCATATGGCTTTGTTTTCACTGCCAAATGATTATGAGCAGATTAAGGTGAGTTACAATACTCAAAAGGAAACATGGAATATCAATGAGCTCATTTCTATCTGCTGCCAAGAAGAGGAAAGGATGAAGAAATCAAAAATTGACAGTGCCAATCTGGTTCATGTTGGGAAAGGCAAAAATAAGGTTGTTGGTACATCTAAGTTTGATAAGGGGAAATCGAAATTCACAAGTCCCAAACCAGGTGCTTCTTCTGGACTGAAAAAACATGGTTCAACTTCTGCTAAGCCTAATAAAGGTGACACTTCTTCTACAAGTTCTGGCCTTAAAATAAATAAACCCAACTTCAAGAGGTGTTTTCATTGCAATTCTTCCGAACACTTAAGAAAGGATTGTGCTGTTTTCAAAGCATGGCTTATTAAGAAAGGTATCAAATATATAAATGTTTTTGTTACAGTTGAATCAAACATGGTTTTTATTCCTCAAAATTCTTGGTGGTTTGATACCGGTTGTTCTGTGCATATAACTAATTCATTGCAGGGATTTCAAAGCCAGAAGAACCAAAGTAAGGAGCATTACAATGTTTATGTTGGAAATGGAAGTCGTGTCATTGTTGAGTCTATTGGTCAAGTTATGTTAAAACTTTCTTCTTGCTATGTTTTAGTGTTGAACAATGTTCTTTATGTACCTTCAATGAGAAGGAATTTACTTTCAGCTACTAAGTTTGTAAAAGATGGTTTTTCATATGTTGGTGATGATACTAGTATTCGTTTTTATTTGAAGAATCAGTTGGATAATTTATTAGGATATGCTTTTCTTAATGGTGAACTTTGGCAAGTTCAGTGTCCCTATTTTCATGAATGTCATAATGTAAGTCATTTAGCTCCTAAAAGATTGCTCACTAATGATAATTCTTCTATGTTGTGGCATAGAAGACTTGGGCATAGATCTAAGGAGAGAATGATGAGATTGGTGAAATTAGGTTCATTGCCAAATCTAAGTTTTCAAGACTTGGAAAATTGTGTTGACTGTTATAAGGGTAAAACCGTTTCTGCAAATAACAAGTCAAATTTGAAAAGAAGCAATGGCATTCTGGAGATTATTCATACTGATGCTTGTGGTCCATTTCCAACAAGAACGATTTGTGGCAATTCTTACTTTGTACTCTTTATAGATGACTTTTCTAGGTAAACATATTTGTTTTTGATATCTGAAAAATCACAAGTTTTAAATTGTTTTAAAATTTTTAAACTTTAAGTTGAAAAATAGTTGGGAAAACACATAAAGACTGTAAGGTCAGACCATGGAGGTGAGTATTTCGGTAGGTATACAGAAGTTGGACAACAAAAGGGTCCATTTGCCATGTATTTACAACAAGAAGGCATAATTGCTCAGTATACTACACCTAGTACTCCTTCACAAAATAGAGTTGCGGAACGTAGGAATCGGACTTTAAAGGAAATGGTTAGAAGCATGCTTTCTCATTCTCAATTGCCTGAGTTTCTTTGGGGAGAGGCTATAAAAACAGCAAACTATATTATGAATAGAGTACCAAGCAAGGTTGTTTCTTCGACCCCTTTTGAGCTTTGGACAGGAAGAAAACCTAGTTTTTCACATTTTCATACTTGGGGTTGTAGATGTGAAGCTAGACTATACAATCCACATGAGAGAAAATTAGATATGAGCACAACAAGTTGTTTCTTTGTTGGATATCTAGAGAAGTCCAAGGGATATCGTTTTTATTGTCCTAGTTTGCATACAAGATTGGTGGAGAGTAATAATGCAAAGTTCATTGAAGATTTTGGCTCACTTTACTCTCATTCGAGAAGCTGTTATGTGTTTGAGGAAATAAGTCAAACTTCCACTAATGATGCAGCTGTTCTTTCCTTGCCAGCAACTATTTCTTCAAATTGTTCATTAATACAGTCACAAGGTGGATTTGCTCGGGTACATGAACAACAAGCTCCCACTTATGATAATTTGCATGTTTCAACTCCACAAGAGGCTTCAGTACAACGAGAAATTTCTGTTCAAAATGAATCTGCAGCAACGTCTAATCCTATTGCAATAGTGCAACCAGTTGTACCACCTAGAAAGTCATAGAGAACAAGAAAGCCTGCATTATCAGACGATTACATAACCTTTTTGAATGAATTTGAGTTTGATATTGATGATGATGATCCCACTACTTACCAAGCTGCCATGGAAGGTTCACATGCATCTCTATGGCATGCTGCCATGCAAGATGAATTGAGTTCAATGACAAAGAATGGTGTTTGGAGTTTGGTTGAGAGTTCAACTGATATGAAGCCGACAGGATGTAAATGGGTATTTAAAACCAAACGAGACTCAAAAGGTGAGATTGAAAGGTATAAGGCCAGATTGGTGGCCAAGGGTTTCACTCAGAAAGAAGGGTTGGATTACAAAGACACTTTTTCACCTGTGTCTACCAAAGACTCTTTTAGAGTTATTATGGCACTCACAGCGCATTTTGATCTTGAGTTGCATCAAATGGACGTTAAAACAACTTTCTTAAATGGCAATCTTGGTGAAACCATTTATATGAGACAACCACCAGGATTCGTTGAAAGGGGAAAGGGGAGTTTTGTATGCAAGCTCAATAAGTCTATATATGGACTTAAGCAAGCCTCGAGACAATGGTACAAAAAGTTTGATCAGGTGGTGACATCTTTTGGGTTTGTTGAAAATAAAATTGCTAACTGTGTATATTTGAAAGTTGTGAAGTCCAGTTTTATCTTCTTGTTGTTATATGTAGATGGCATACTCCTTGCTAGTTCAAATGTACCATTGTTAAATGATACGAAGGATATGTTATCGAAGATTTTTGACATGAAGGATTTCGGAGAAGCACACTTTGTGCTGGGTATTGAGATAGTCAGAAATAGGTTGAAGAAAACTTTGGGACTGTCACAATTTAATTACATTGACAGAGTGCTTAAAAGGTTCAATATGGAAAATTGTAATGAAAGTGCAAGACAAAGTGAGGGAAGGTGTAATCGAAATTGAGCATCTTGGTACTTATGACATGGTGGCTGATCCATTAACAAAAGCATTACATGTCACAGCCTTCAATAGACATGTGCTTAAGATGGGTTTACAATCCTCCTTTGATCTAATTTGAATGTGGGAGAAAAAGGTATTTGCTTCTGTATTGACATGAAATTTATTATGTTGTAAACTTAAGTTGTTTCTGTTATGTTGATCTTTGCAAAGTTAACGATATGAATGATATTTTATATCATCATAAGACCAAAAGAAATGTGGGAGCTGTTAAGGTACCAACAAGCTCTCATAAATTTAATTAAGTTCCTCAACTTACAACTTTATAATTGGTGAGATCAATTTGTGATTCTTTATGCAGATACAAATATTTTGTATTGAGTATTTAGAGTTCAATTGATAAATCTTTATAGTTAGTTGCAAAGTCATTTTGTTTATTATAAGTATGTGATCACCTTAATTTGTATGTATATATGTTAAAATAGTTTAATCAAACTCATGTGGGAGAATGTAAGAGTTTTTCATTATGTGGGAATTGTTTCCTCTCTGGGCTTGGACGATCGCTTGGCAGATACAGGTGAGTACGCTTAAGCCAGCTATTCCAGCTAACACGTGCTCGCCAGCTGTTTAGTGGTTGTTCATACTAACACCAAAGATGTATACCAAATATACCATAAGCTGTCTCCCCTTTTTGAATGACATGATTGGGTTCATCAGAAGAAAAGAAAATCTCTATTGTGGAGCAAACACAAAAACGCATTTCACTGCACAAGGATATATCAAGTTTGAAGTGTTGATTCTGTGAAGGTGAACATATGCCACGCACTAAAATGTGAAAAGTGAGGGTGATTGAAGAAGGCAAAGACACATGATCTGCTATCACTGCCAAAGAAGTACGAAAGTCAAGGATCTTAGAAGGCACTCGGTAGTTTTAGACATAAAATTGAGTGAGAAAAAAAACATAAAATGAAGTGAAACAGCAATTTGACAGAATTCAATAGAAATTCTTGTAAACACTTTAACTACATTAATGTAAAAAATTTAAATAAAAGGGTGAGAGGAGGCACACGTCCCCTGGCCTATGCTCCTCTGCTCCTTGTCAACAAGTGCGAGACAAGTTAAGATGAGGTTATTACAGATTTGATTCATTTCTGTATTATACCAAATCTTCCTAAACCTTAAGGCTTTCTGTTTCTAGCAGAAGGATTAGATTGAAATGAATTAACAACTATTTTTAAAGTATGTTGAAAGAAGAAATGAAAAAATTGTGACCAACTTAGAGGTAGGAGAATGATACTCAAGAAGAAAACTTATCCATTCCAATCATTCTCAAAATGAAAGAGCAAAAGGAGAAGTTTTCTCATATCTAATCCTCTTTAATCTCCTCAAATGAAATATAATTCTCATCTACTTTCATATGCTTGAATCTATAGAGCTATTCTTTCCAATTAATTTATACCAAACGACTCAAAACCACATCATTTTATACAAAAGTACAATAGCAACAGAAAAACAAAATAAAAAACAAAAAAGTAGCTGGAAATACACATGCACGCAAGAACCATATTAGTTGAATACATTGAACCTTTGCTACAATTAGCACAGTCAACATATTTTTGTTTAATGTAAAAGTATTTTTAATTATGCTCTTTATTTGATAGTAAGTTTTAGTTAAAATTATCAAAAAATTATTTCACGAAGTTCTCCAAAAATTGTACTTCAGGTCATAATGACTATAAGTTAATAATTAGCCAATAGGAATTAATTATTTATTTAAAATAATTAAATAATTAAAGTATTAATTATAGAGAGACACTAGAGCTCTTTTCTTCTCTCTTTATATTTAGGAGCTTCTAGATGAATATCTATCTTATGAGGTGAATAAGGAGAATGATTGGAGTTGTTTTTTTGAAATCCCCTCTAATTTTAATTAAAAGCTCATTAAATATGCTTAACTTGATGTTTGCATTCAATATAAGCAAATATTGTGCGCTTAGATTTTATTTGACACAATAATGTTAATGACACATCCCACCTCGGATGTACACGTGGACACCCAAAAGTCGAAAGTGTGTTGGCGACACCACGTAGGTGACGGTGCTAATTTGAACGAAGTAAGAAATATTTGAATAAATTAATATCAATGTGTACACAAATGTACGGGCATGTAACTTAACCAATTACAAGTCGCATGGGCACGGAGTACAGAGTATAATTACAATACCAAGAAATTTAAAACCTTCTGCCATACCAACGCCGAGCTGATGTACCCACCACTAAACCCGGAGGGGCGCAAACAAGGGTGAGTGGGCTTACAACTAGTCGTTTTTGTAAAAACCTTGCTTTCTGAAATAGTAACCTCATTGCCAAAATCAAGTAATTGGTCGGAAAACCATTACGTAAAACGCATTCACGATAGTAGATAGAAAATCAAGGTAAGTACGGAATAGCATTTCTACCGTCCGAAACGGCAGAAAACCACCACCGCTGGGCATAAAGTACTTTTATTTAAAAAGTTCGTGAAATAAGGTTATACGAAAACTGTAATTCAAATAAATGTATCCGCGGCATCAGTGAAAATCAGAGGTACAACACAATCCAACCATAAGATAAACGCCGCTTAGGCAGGGCAGACACACGAGTTCAAGGGCAGATATATTCTGTCATGAACAAAGGTGTATAAAATAATGGTACGCTCATGTACTACGATCACGTGAAGCTGGGCGCACAAGCGCATCACAACGGTGCCCGAGAGCCTATGCGACCTAGAACAGCCGGGCACCTACTATGGATCCATAGTGAGCGTATCGGTGTGTGAACAATCACATGAAGGCTGGTCCTGGCCCGGACAGTACAATAAACACCGTAAGCCTCCCAAAGCTGAGCGTGCAAAAACATGCCACGGAGTATTTTAAATAAAACCAAGTGAGGTAATTTCCCTTTTGGGATAACCTTAAAACAAACATAATATAAAGTATTCTCGGTGCCGCATCTGAAATACCAAGCGTAACTATAATACGTGAGTCACCAGAATACACCACTAGTGTAGCAAGGTATAGGAATACCAACTTAATGGTAGTAAAACCAGGTGAACCCAAAATACGGTAGAAAATTACCAATTTCCGCTGTTCACCTTCCAAATACGGCCCAAGGCCCGCAAACAGGTATAAAGCCTGGGTGCACAAGTAGGGAATACAAATTGATTCCTTAAAAACCCTCTCTAAAATAGCCGGCAATGATATTAGTAATACGCGTGTAATAACACGAAATCACCAATTAACGGTAGATTTCCCAAATGGAAAATGTAGGCCAAAGCCCACTAATTTCCATGGCCTAACTAAATATCGAGAGTCGATGCTAGTAGCCATATATACCACTAAGTACAAGTCTACCAAAATACGAATAACTAACCATGTAACACCATTTAAAACCAAGTAATAAAGTAGGGCATAAATTAAAATATAAATTCCCAATTTAAAACACATTTAAATAATAGGAAAGGGCCCACTCACACCATCAAGCCGAAGTCCAAACGTACGTCCTCCGAACGCCACGGGTCGCCAAAACCTATTTAAAACCTACAAATTCAGTGTAGCGGGCTTGAAATTACGAATAAAACGGCGTTCGAAACCCGAAAAACGGAGTTTTCGTGGGGTCGAAACCCCAAATCGGGCCACCGGTGGCCGCCGCGGCGCGCCGCACGCGCCGCCACACGCGGCTATTTGGCTCACGCGCGATCGTGAGGCCACACGCGCGGTCACGCGCCGTTACTGTTCCGCTAAAGTTAACAGAATATTCTAACGGGCGTTAGAATATTCCGCGCTTGCTAAGGTTAACGGACGGAATATTCGTCCGGATCGGTTGAATCGGGTTTGCTGACATCAGCAGACCTGGTCCACCCGCTTGGTCGACGCCAGCGCCGCCGCCTTCAACAATTTGGTTGCTCTGGCGCCGCCGCCGTCGGCCGCTGGTTTTAAAACAAAGAAAACTGCAGAACTTCAAATCTTCACCATTTTTCACGCAATTTACATCAAAATGAAGCCGGTCGTAGGAGAGTTCGAATTTACCTGGAAGTTGGCCCAAAATCGGCCGGATTTGGCCAAAATTTGAAGAACAACCGGTCCAAATTGCCGATTTCCAGAATCCATCGATCCGATCGATTTCAAACATGCAGGGCCAGACTAGGATCTTGGGACCTCGAGGAAGAGGTTGGTGACCACCACGAGGCCGACGAGGCCTATTTCCCACCGGAAAACTCAACTAGGTAACCTTTGAGGCTTCACTGGGAGTTTATGAACCCGGTTTCCGGGTTTCGTCCTGGGGCTGATGGGCTCACGAGGCTCGGGCTTCGCTCGAGGATGGTGATGAAGCTCTCAAGCAAATGTGAGATCGGGTTGAGGTGTGGCCGAGAAGGATGGGATTTGGGCCTCAGTGTCCAGCGCTTCTCGGGGTTTTACTATTGGCTTTGGCTCAACGTCGAGCTCAGTGAGCTGGGGAGAAAGGTGAATGGCCATCGGTGCCATTAACAAATTCAAGCTTTGTTTTTGCTTGCAGAGAAGAAGAGAGGAAGGAGATGAGTCTCGGTCAAAGCCCGTAAAACATCCCAGAATCCAGGGATACTCCACACATGGGCTCAGACCAATGGGCCCCGCGCCCAAACAAGACAAAATTGCCCAAATGCGAAATACGGAAACGCCGAAACCAACGCCCGTGAAATATTCGTTCAAGTCCGGACCACGCGACGGGTCGTGCGCTCTACGACTGTGACGACGCAGCACGCCAAGAAAATACAAGTGGAAGCGTCGTACGAAAGTTACTTACACAAAAGTCAACCGAAAGGTCAACCAAGAGCAAAATCGCCATTTTGCACCTCCGGGAATAAAATAGCATTATTTTCCTGCACGGTGTACATTAAGCTAGATTATGAACTAATGAGATTATACTTTGTAGCTTGTTTCCTTGCTTACGCTAATTTAAACAAAAAGACACAAAAAGAACATATTCTACAAATAAAAATAACAATTAATAACAAATAAAAACAAAAGCATTTAGGTTTGAGAGCGGTACTGTAAAAAGACCTCCTAAAATTTAGGAGCAAAATGTGATGGGAAGAGATAATTAAGCAGGTGATGCTTTTCCACGTAACGTGGGTGGAGTCTGACATTCTGAGATCAGGTACGTGGTGGTCACGCGCTATTCTCGTGGGGTTCATGTGTTGTTGGAAACATTTTGCATTTTGCATGGATGGCACATTTTGCCACCTTTTCCTCTGCTATGTCTTACGCGTGTCATTGCGTTTCAGAAATACACAAATCTTTTTCCTCGACGTTCTCGTGTCCATCCTCCTCTCTTTGCTTTCAAACGCCAGAAGTATGGAAAACAGTTTACATAAAAGTGTTCAACGTTGTAGCCGCTTTGATTTAATAATATATCATTAAATATAGAAAAAGATTTTACAAAATAATAATATTATTAGACAAAAATATCATATAATGATAAATCCGTTTTTATATAAGTCATTTTCCCAAAAATATAAGTTAACAATATATCATCTTTCTGTTTTGGTGAGTTTTCTTTTCGTATCTTTTCTTTTCAGCCATGTCAGTTATGATTAATTAGTTCATCTTGAATTGAGGTTATTGCCAGTATTAGTTCTTGCTGTGTTAATTGAGGTTTTTAACTTATAAGTGAATTGTCTCCATGTATTTTTTTAAATGACGAATTTGATATTTAATATAAATAATTATTGCGTAATTTAGTTCAAATTCTCTTGCATATCGTTGTATTAAAAAAAAAAAAGAATGTATGTGTATATCTTATCTTTCATGTGTGATGCAAAAGAGGATATGAGAGCATAGGACACACAAGCCGCAACACTTAGTTGGACTAACTACAGTGCTCGCAATCATTGAATGCTCACACCGATCTCACCCTCCTTCCCCCCCTCTCTCCTCCCTCCTCCCTCCTCCCTCCTTTTAACGGTGAGATCGGTGTGAGCATGCAATGCTAGCGAGCACCGTAGCCTACTCCCACTTAGTTTGTAGGTAGACAATTAGTAACTCTAATAATTGGCGAGGATAAGGATGAATGACATGCATTTCTAATTTAAATTTTAACATCAGTGACAAAATTTGACCTCATTATATGGTAATTTATGCGATTTATTTCTATAAGAATCAAATTGCCCTAGTTTAATTTCTATACCACTTTGTTGTAATGACGTGAGTTCATTAATAGCGATCCACTATTTTATTTTTTATTTTTGTCAAAATCCACTATTTTGTTGAAATCAAATTCACAGGACATAATCCCCTATTTTGTTGAAATCAAATTCATAGGACATATGTATTATATATAATACTCATTCATATTGAACTCTGATTCCAATTAATTATAGGAATCCAACCTATTAGGCCAAGTGTCCTTATGACTAATTGAAAATGTATGCTCCTCATCTTGTCACATAACACAGAAGTTTGCATACCAACAATTTCTTTAATAACTCTTGCTAACCAGCGTACAATCATTAATCTAGATATAATAGATCAATGCAAGGTTAAAAATAAAATAAAATAAAATAGAGAAATGAACAATGAGATTATAGTACCTTACTAATAAATATATAGGGTTAGAATCGGAGGACATACATTTGACACACTTTCATGTAGTTCTCATTCTGTAATTTTTTTCAAGGATCTGAACCGTCTGTATTTCAATTCATCATTCATTCATTCTTGTAAACTTTAGAGAAATTCAAAACTACTAAGACATTCATCTGTAGTGAAGAAAATAGACGAATATGATTCTACAAGAAAAAACTAAAATAATTATATTTTAATCTAACATCTAGTTTTAGATTAACAATTGTATCGTTAAAATATATTATAGAATGAACTCTAAATAAACATGTGAAAATGTGTGTAAAAAAAAAATAGAAATTAGCTATTATCGAAGAATTTCAAAGAGACTTTGCTGGAATAGAAAACTTCAGTCACTTTGCTATAATAGAAATTTTCAGAGCATGAAGCTCGATCTCTGCATCCGTGATTTTAGTGTGTTGCTTTGTGAATTGAAGAGTACGCAACTCAATTTCTGAATTTGGTGAATCTTTTAAGAACAATTACAGAGCACGAAGCTTGATCTCGGTATTTCTTTGATCCATCAAATCTGGTGGTTTTGTTTTCTTCTTATTAAGAGTCTTGGTGATTGTGTTTGTCTGCTTCAATCATGAATCCTTCTGTTAAGGTTGAAAGCATTTTGGGTATGCTTACTATCAAACTGTCTGATTCCAATTTTCCTAAATGGTCATATCAATTTCAATATGTTTTAAAAGGTTACAAGCTCTTTGATCATTTTGATGGAACTTCAGTTTGTCCACCAAAATATGTGATTGATACTGAACTTGGAGTTACATCGTCTCTTACGAATGCATATATAGAATGGGAGTCTACTGATATGGCTTTGCTCAGTCTCTTGATTGCTACACTTTCTGATGAAGCAATTGAATATGTTATTGGTTGTAAAACTGCTCCAAGATAGGTATGCTTCTATATCTCGGGCTAGGGTAAATCTTTTGAAGACTGAGTTACAGACAATTCAGAAAGGTGGTGATTGTATTGATAAGTATTTGTTAAGGTTGAAAAATATCAGGGACCAATTGACTGTAGCAGGAGAATTAATTACTGATAATGACATTGTTATTGTTGCACTTTCTGGTTTGCCAAAAGAGTTTGCTATTATAAAGCAGATCATTTTAGCTAGAGAAACTCCAATATCTCTTAAGGAATTTCGTGCTCAGTTGCTTAGTGCAGAAAGAGATTCAGATATATTGACCATGTTACCTTTTCTATCAGCAATGTATGTACAGGGATCATCTTCTATGGCAGGACCTTTTGGCACTTCTGCCACTTTTGGTACCACTGGTGGTGTTTTAACTGCAGGACCATATGTTCCACCACCAATGTTTCCAAATGCACAAGGTTATAGTTTTGCTGCTCATCATCAGAGACCATCTGGTGTTTCTCATCAACCACAAGTTCCTGGACCTCCTACTGCTCAGAGATTTAATGGTTCTTCCTCTAATCAATCATTTTATGGTATTTCCAATCCTCAACCATTTTATGGTTCCAGGCCTTCATATGGCAATCGACCAAGAGGCAACAATAATATCAAGTTCTCTTCAGGCAGAAATTTCAAGTCAGGGGATAGTAACTGGTCTGGTAATACTGACTCCAAAACTTCTGTGATTCCTGAGTGTCAAATTTGCTCAAAACGGGGTCATACTGCTCCAAACTGCTACTATTGAAATCATAATTCTACTTCTGGAGGATCGATTGTGGAATGTCAAATATGTGGCAAGCGTGGACATACAGCTTTGGACTGTTATCACAGGAACAACTATTCATTTCAAGGTGCTGCTCCACCCAATTCTCTCACTGCTTTGTCAGCACAAGCTCAGGCTCCTCATGATTTTTCTACTAATGATGTGTGGATCATGGACACAGGAGCCACTCATCATATAACTAATGATTTGAGTGTTTTGGAGCAAATTGCACCGTTTCAAGGAGAAGATAAGATAACAATTTGTAATGGTGAAGGTTTAGACATTCATCATACTACTTCTTTCAAACTTAAAACACCAGATAAATTTTTTCTTTATTTGAAAAATGTGTTACATGTTCCTAAAATAACAGTCAATCTGCTCTCTGTTAGAAGATTATGCAAGGATAATGCATGTTGGTTTATTTGTGATGATGTTGTGTTCTTTGTGCAGGACAAGGTGACAAGGACAATTCTGTTCCAAGGAAGGATTAATAGCAGTGATTTGTATCAGATTTCAGTGTGTGTTTTTTCGAAGACCTTTACTCCACTATTAAAGAATAAAGTAGCTTTGCTTGGACAAGCTATTAAGTCTTCTGTTTGGCATCAAAGGTTGGGTCATCCAACGAATGAAATCATGGCTGCAATGCTTAATAAGTCTGAAGTGAAATATTCTGCAGATCATACTTCACATATGTGTACTTCTTGTATTGCTGGGAAAATGTCTAGATTACCATTTTCGAAAAAACTAGATAGAAGTGTATCTTTGTTTCAGAAAATCCATTCCGATGTATGGGGTCCATCTCCTATCAAATCTGTAGAAGGTTTTAGATATTATGTGTCTTTTATTGATGAATGTACTAGATACACATGGATTTTTCCTTTGGTTAATAAATCAGAAGTTTTCTCAGCTTTTGCCAAATTTTACAATTTTATTGTGAATCAGTTTGGTATTCATATCAAATGTTTGCAATCAGATGGTGGTGGTGAATATATAAGTAAAGCATTTACTGATTTTTTAGACTCAAAAGGAG
>CM031082.1:5956158-6028158 GCA_018257905.1 Gillenia trifoliata
TTCAAAACCGAAACCGTTTCAAAACCGCAAAACCAAACCGTTCGGTGCGGTCCGATTCGATTCGTGTTTCGGTTTCGGTTTTCGGTTTCAAGTGCCCACCCCTAGTGAATACAATGAAGTCTAATTTAACGGTATATGTGAACGTTGTGTGTTTGTCAAAGTTTTACACTCTTAAGATAAACCAATCATAGTAACAGATATCCTAAGCAGGGGATGCCAAATAAATCAATTGATGGCTGCCAATCATTCAAAACGATGGCGTTAAATTGAATTTTAAATTAGGTTTAATGTGAAACCATTTGAACTGGTTAATATAGGCTTATAGCTATTGTCAACTTGAATTTCTCTACCGGTTCATATTTCTAGCTTATACTATTGAAACTAACAATCACATACAAGCTATAAAAATGTAGAAGAATGTGATTGCAACTCCATGCATTATCTTTAAATCATTACAATTTTAAATAATAAATAACGATTTAGTTGCAATGTCATACATCTGTTACATAATCTGTTAAACTGTCTGTTAACTGATGACGTGTCAAACACATAACTCACATATTTTAATAACGTGGCAAATAAAAAAGAATAAATTATCAAAAAAATCAATTTAAATACGGGTCCAACTTCAGTGGTACGTACCATTGAATGGTACGTACTGTTAAATGGCTAAGATTCATTTGGGACCCACTGCAAATTAATCTGAACCATTCAATAGTCGTACCATTGAATGGTACGTACCACTCAAGATTTTTCCTTTAAATACAAAACTAAATTAAAACAAAGTAAAAAGGGGCCCACCCCATCTTCTCAAGCAAATCTTAAAACAAGCAGCCCGACACCACCTCTTTCGACAATTTCTTCGCCGACGTCGAGTCCCTAAGAAGGTCTGAAAAAAAAAATCCCATGATAATCATCAAAGCTAAAATTCACACGACTAATAATTTGAAACCAAATGTAAGATTCCCAAATTCATTTCTTCCCATCCTCCACAACTGAATTTGAACAGATGGTTAAGAAATTCACAGACCCACCCCATCAAATTCCCCGTCCACTTTATTCTCCATCACCACGCCGTCGATCTCAAACTGATGAGTGGCAAATCGAGCATTCGGACCCGCCATCCGCCTCCACAATCTTGACACTCGGCATGGCATCAATCGACGACGACGGCGGGTGGCCGTCTGGGTCTTCCAGGACAGGTCTCCTGCGTAGCTGCAGCTAAGATGAAGGGCATGAGCAGAGAGAGCTTTCGAGCTCGACACCTCCTCATGATCCAGCTGAACAACGAAGCGAACCGGTGTGGAAGAGAGAGAGAGTAAGGAGGAGAGCAAAGTGGAGACGCGGTAGCTGGCAGTGAGGAGGAAGGGGTAGACGGCACCGGAGTGGAGTGGCTGACAAGGGTGGGTTGGGTGGAGAGCTTCGGTGGAGGCGTCGTCGATTATGTTCTAAGGTCCCTGGGATGGACCCCTTAGTTTTATATTTAATTCAATTTGTTTAATAATTTAATTTTTAATTGATTTTAATTCACATAGTGCAAAATTGGCATTGACATCAGTAAAATATGTGTCATATATTTATTACATCATCACTAAACAGTCAGTTTAACAGGTTATTTAACAAATGTATGATACTGCAACTAAATTGTTTCTTCTTGTATGAAATTGTAATGGTTTAAAAATAATGTATGTCATTGTAATTGCACTCAAATATGAGGGTGCAAATTATAATTATCTTTTATTTTAATAATTTTTATATGAAAATCAAAATTTTATTCATATTATGTAATTGTCGGTTATGCTTTCCCATAATAAAATTTATAATTTTCATAGCTGGCAGCCCCCTCCTCCTCCCCCCTCTCACAAACCTCGATCACCACCCCTCTCTCTCCCTCCCCCCGCGCATTGGTGTCTTTCTTTCTTGTTATTTTGATGCATCTCCTCCCTTTAATTTTACTTTCAAGTGTTATTGGATTTGTTTTTCTTTTTGGTAATTCCGTCAATAAGTGTCTCCTTAGTAATGTTATTTGTGAGTCTCTCCTAGTGAGTATTTTAATTTTGTATTTGTGTTATTAATTAACTCCTCCTAGGTCTACATCGATGTTTCTGGTAACTTCACTGATGGTGTTGACCACACAATTCATGTAGGTATAGACACTAGTTGGTTTCTTGTCAACTTCTTTTTGGAGTCGGTGAGACTAGTTGTCAAATAGTGTTCTCATGTTGGTTATATTGCAGTTTTTGTGACCATAATTTCTCATGTGCCAATTCGTGAGTGTTTGACTTTTTCATCATGAATGAAGTTCCCTTAGCTATGGAGTGTTATCTCAGTCTTCTGAACTTGAATGTGAATATTTCAAGACTTGGATGTCTTCCTTTGCTTATTCTTAGATATGTCTCGCCCTCAAATCTACTAGTACGATGATAACTAGTTTAGCCAAGTTGGCCATGTTCATGTTCTATTGAAGTCTCTTTGGATTAAAAACCTCTTAAAATTTATTTAGAATGTCATCTTTGATGTTTGTATCAATTTTTAATATTACAAGAAAACCAACTATTGTATCGCCTAAAAAAATCTTCTTGCGCCAAAGATCTTACCATTTCCGAAAAAATTGAAGTTACATCTCTTTTCCGGGACTGGCTACAGTGCTCGCAAGCATTGAATGCTTACACCGATCTCACCCTCCTTCCCCCCCTCTCTCCTCCCTCCTCCCTCCTCCTTCCTTTTAACGGTGAGATTGGTGTGAGCATCTAATGCTTGCGAGCACCGTAGCCTACTCCCTCTTTTCCACTTCCATTCTAATTGTTATTTATTTTATCTAAGTATAAAAAAAAAATGAGAACATGAATGATATTTTTAAAAAAGAGTTGACAAACCTTCTTCTCTTTTTAATAGTGTGATTATTGAACAATATTCTACCGAATGAAATTAAATATAGCAATAAAAAGATAAGGACCACCCCTATGATTAAAATATAACAAGAAAACTATAAGAACTACCTCTTGATTAAAAAAAATTGAAAAACCAATCACAAGAGCTCTCAATGTGATTCCGAATTGAGGTTTTTTTTTTTGGTCAAAGAATATACTCTATTAGATTTTAATGGTAATGTTTACATCATTCGTCAAGATATTGAAAAGAAAATAAGGACCAATAAAGTCTCACAAATGAGTACCACCATGCTTAACTACATACGAATCCAGAGTGTGATGCTCGATTACTATCTCGAGAGACAAACAAAAACACAACGGACCTCATAGTTCTAGCTAGAGCCTAGATATCACGATGAATGCTCTCAATTGATGCATTAGCTGCAAGTTCCCGATTCACCATCTGGATGACATTCTTTGCATCAAATTCAATCTCAACACGATCAAAACCTTCCTGCACACAAAGCTTCATCGATGAACGAATTGCATCAGCTGCTACCATGGCTGCCAACTGATAAACCAAGTCACCATCGCCTCCTGCCATCTGCAAAAGCCCAGCAAAATCCCGCAACACCCAATCCCACCTTTCTGCGTTTTCGCATTCCAAGCACCATCACAATTAACCTTCAACACCCCATGCACAGGCCGTTGCCATCGTACACGCCTTTCTGCAAACTCCAAATCTAACAGACGCTGCTACTTGATCTCCATAGAGAGCAGCGGTTGTTGGGCCTCTCGAAATTCACCAACATGTCTTCTCCATAACTCCACAGCGTTCGCAGGATTCACCAAATTTCCCTTGAACACTGCTTCATTCCAGCATTTCCAAATCCTCCATAAACCAAAAACCACTTCTTGTAAAATTTAATCCCTACACTCATCCGCATGAAACCGTTGGCACAGAGATTACCAACATAAGAGAAAATCCACTCCTATGCCTAGGGAATTGAGTTGAAGAGAGCTACAGTACCATATCACATGACTGAACTCACGCCGAAAAAAAGAGATGAGTTTCAGTCTCATCGTTCATCCCACACGTCGCACAGACATTTTCTCAACCCTCATTCGCCGTCGTTGAAGATTATGCCGTACCGCCAAAGCATTATTGCAACACCTCCAAATAAAAAACTTCATCTTGTTTGGAACCTTTAATTGTCAGATGTTCTTTCCATAATGGACTACGAGCTTGGCTTCCACTACTAACACCAGCTCATTTCCTTCCAAGTTTTCAGATTACGCATCAACTCCATAGCAACTACATAGCCAGTTTTGACCGTATGCTCCCATTTCTGGTGTGGTGCCAAATCAAACGTTCTTGACAACCCATACTACTAATTGTTACATACTCAGTATCATATTAGCTTCATTTGAATCAAAACATTGCTCCACCAAATCAATCTTCCATGTCTTCCACTGAATCAATCAACTCATGCACCATAGTTGGCATCCGAAATATGATTCGATCCCTGACTTTGAGCAGTAGGCTTGAGTAACCAGGGGTCCACCTTAGCAAGATTTTTACGCCATCACCCACCCTTCATCTCATGATCTTCCTGCTTTCAAAATCCCTTTCCAACCCCAGAGGTTTTCCTTCCCATTTTGCGGTAAAAAAAAATTTGTCGGGAAAATACTTCTCTCTTAAGACACGAGCAAGTAAGGTGTCGGGGATAATTCACCAACCGCCATCCAATCTTAGCCTGACATAGCTAGATTGGAAACACATCGACTCTCGAAAACCTAATTCCCCATGTTGTTTTAATGCACGTCATTTGTCCCATGAGACTAATGCATCCCATTCTTACCTTTTTAACCTCGCCACCAGTACTTACAGGGTCATACGCTCCAATATCCTTACGGACACCTGCGAAGGATTTGAAAACGGGACATAGCGTAATTTGGCATAACTATTGCAACGACTTTAATTAAGACTTCTTTACATAGTGATAGAGGTGTTTCGCCCACCCATTAATCGAGCTCCAATTTTTGTACAGAAAGCTTCCTCAAATATTGCTTTCTTCTAATGACCAAATTTGATTGCAAACGAGGTATTTCTCAAAACCGTCTAATGCAGAATGTTCATACACCAAGCTATTCTTACACTCTTAGTTTCGGACAACTTGCTCAAAGAAAAGAAATTTTCTCCATGTTGATCAAGTCAGCCCGAACCACCCGGCCATAACACGCCAAGACATCCAGCACCCCATGAGCTTCTTTAACTACCATTCGCCTAACAAAATTGTTGAGAATTAAAAGGCGCTACTAGCCTTGGAGTTAATGCGAAGTTAATCTGCGGTTGATCAAAAGGAAGGCTGAGAAGTCTAGAAATGAAGAACTGCTAAAATTAGAAGGAGGCTGTTTAAATTCAAATACAGCGGCTAGTTTCATTTTCTAGTTTTAGAAGATTACGGTAGTGTTCTTGTATCTTATATGTTTGTACTATGTCTTCTCATCTTCCCTCCCGGAGTGGATGGTTGATATCCTCAGGTGGCTTTAATGGGCGGGAGATGAGTGCTAGGTCCCTAAAATGTAGGATCTAGTTTTTGACCCGGCTATTAGGGAAATGTAGTCACGTAATTCCTTTTGTTCTATATATGAAAATATACCTGAGACTCTTCCTCTCTCTCTCACTCTCTCGAAAACGATTCTTTGAAACCATTGTTCAAGTTTCAATCTTTATCAAGATTATTAAATCAATCAAGATGCTGGTACCATTTCAAACATGGTATCGAGCTCTGGAATCTAATTTACGAAGAAGGGCGTGTTTACGTAATTACAAAAACTCGAAAGGGTCCAAGGTGGTACCTTTATAACCATTAAATTGTGCTACCTAAGAAGATGGCCGGATCAAGCTCTACGGTGGTGATTTACGAACACCACAATTTAATGAGTCATACTATGATTTTGGGCCATTAAAATGGAAACCATTCTCATAGCCTACGATCTATGGGATGTGGTTGAAGCTGGCCTTCTTTGGACAGCAAACTCCCCTGAGCAAGTCTCGAGGAAGAAAGAAGAAGCGAGTCGAGGCACCTTCCAGGTTAGAGGACCAGTTGTCTCAAAAAGGAGTAAAGATCCAAGAATGCCAAGGCCTAAGTCTCATTCAAGGAGCAATCATTGATGAACTTTTCCCAGAATCCGAAATGAAGACTACAAGGGTGCTTGGGAAATTTTGAGGGGAGAGAGTTCGAGAGGAGATAAAAAGACAAGAGCTGTGAAATTACACAAGCCGTGGGAGCTGATTTTGAATATTTAAGGATGAATGATGTTGAATCTCTAGATGATTACTTGGCTCCGATTTTTTGAGATAGTAAACAACTTGAAATCTCTAGGAGAGAAGATGTAACGAAAAAATGATTGTTCAAAAGTTGTTGATGAGTCTAAGTAAGAGGTACAAGTCCATGAGTGTCGATCATTGAAGAAACCAGAGATCTAGACACTATTAGGATTGAAAAAGTCCTAGCCTCGATAAAATACATGATAAAAGAGAAGACTTGCATGATAGAAGAGATAAATACCGCAGTGCGAGAGAGCTTTGTTAGTCTTAAAGTTGGAGGAAATGGAAATGGCACTGGAAATTTCAAAGGGTCTCATATAAGACAAATCAAGAATTTGGTCGGTATGAAGGGAAAAAACTGGGCTCGAGGCTTGATGGCGGAATAATGGCGGTGGTGGTGTTGGAACAACAAATTTCTTGCACACAGCAAACAATCCGGTGGCGCTAAGGAAATGTGAAACCACTATGCCAAGTATGTGACAAATATCATTTTAGTATATCACAGAATATAAAACCCAAGTGTGGCAAGTGCGGTCGATTTGGTCATCTAACTAAGAATTTGTGACAATGGTAAACAAGTTGCAAAATTGTGCAAAGGGAAGAAGATATGGTCCACGAAACAATGTTCTATGCTTGTCATGCAAGTTCAATTGCATCAAGCAAGTACTGTGTGGTTTGTTGACAATGCTTGCAGCAACCATGACTTCTCAAAAGAGTCTTTATTGATCAATCTTGATAAGTCAAGGACACACTTAAAAGTAAAAGTGGGCCTTTGGTGATCTTGTTCAAGCCACGGGAAAAGGGACACTTGTAGTTGAGACAAGAAAAGGGAAGATACATAAATGAAGTGCGCTAGTTCTGGATTAGATGAAAATCTGCTGAGCATAGGACAAATGATGGAGCATGGGTATTACATTCCTATTTGGAGGAAACTATGCATTAATATGTGATGATAGCACCCTTGATAATGTTGTTGCCAAAGTTGCAATATTTGGAAATAGATGCTTTCCATTGTTTATGGAATATGTCGGCTAAGTGGCAAGGAAAGCAGCAGTACAAGAAGATCCATGGGTTTGGCATAGAAGATTGGGGCATTTGAACTTTGCAAGCATGAAAAAAATGCAACAAACACAAATGATGTTAGGCCTACCTAATTTCTCAAAAGAAAAGGAGTATGTGAGATGTGTGTATGGTAAAAGCCATAAAGAACCATTTGAGAATGAGAAACCTTGGAGAGCAAATATTCCACTTGAGTTGGTACACACGGATGTAAGTGGTCCAATGCAAAGAATATGAGTCCATTGGAGGAATAAATATTTCATCACATTCATGGATATATTTCCTCATAAACAAGTCAAGTGTGATAAGTGTGTTCAAAGAATTCAAAGCATTTGTTGAACTTCAAAAGTGGATTCAAATTGAAGAAACTAAGAAGTGTGTGGAAGGTGGTGAATACACTTCAAATGAATTCCTTGAGTAACTGTGAGTGATCTTGGCATGGAGGCAGCGGCTATTGTCTACTCACCTCGGCAAAATGGGGTTGAGAGAAGAAATAGAACCATTTGTGAAATGGCAAGATCAATGATATTTGAGAAGAAAATCACATCGACTTACGAGGCGACGATTGCCTTTATTTGTGTATTTGCAAATAGGTGTTATACCACTACGATTACGAGACAAAACACCATTTGAAGCTTTCACGGGAAGAAAACTAGGTGGCAAAACATGAGTGTTTGGAAGCATCATTACAGTCACATTCCATCAAATCTTAGACGAAGTTTGATGACAAAGCAAAAAACGGGGGAATCTTTATAGGTTATGGCGAAGTTGTGAGAAGGGCTATAGAATCTATAATCTTCAAACTAAAGAAAAATTATACTCTCAGTGTTGTATTGATGAGAACAAATCCTGGAATTGGGAAAGCAAGCAAGTTGCTTGTTTTCATGCCTCGGTTTGGAAATGAAAGTCTGAGATAGCGAAACGAGAAGAATTCCCTCATGAAGCTCACGATATTGGCTCTCCAAGTCTCACTCAATCAATCAATCTTTGAACATGTTTTTGGAAGCAATGTTGTGAGTACCCGACCAAGGTTCAATACCAAAGCAATACACGGTAAAAGATGAGAAGCTTGGGAGACATACATACAGATGCCATATGACCATTATAGAACACAGAAACCTATCATGAAGCTATTGAAGACAAAGCATGAAAGGATGCAATGAATCTTGAGATTGAAACTATTATGAGAATAATGGGAGACTTGGGAGGCGGTGGAAGGCCTACGGACAAACCGAGTCATAGGGGTCAAATGGTTTCCAAAAACCAAGCTAATGCGGATGGAGCAGGTTCAAAAACACAAGGCTAGGCTTGTGGCAAGAGTATGTAGGAAACTTTGGTATTGACTATAATGAAACCTTTGCCCCAGGTGGCAGGTTAGGGTACAGTGGAACCTTGGTGCACTTATACAAAGGGTTGGAAGTTATTCCAATTAGATGTTAAGTTAGCATTCTTGAATGGAGTACTTGAGGGAGGAGGTTTCTGAGCAACCAGAGGGTTTTGAAGTGGAAAATGCAGGTCATAAGGTCTATAAGTTAAAGAAGGCTCTCTATGGTTTGAAACGAGGCTCCACAGAGGCACAGTACGGTGAGATTGACACTTATCTCACTAGTTGCAACTTAAAAGACGCACCGGTGAGGCCACCTTATATACGGCGATGAAGAAGGAAAACTAATCATTGTCTCTATATATGTTGATGATATAGTCTATCTTGGAAACGGTAATGCATTACTCGAGTGAGTTTAAAGAGACATGATGCGAAGTATGAAATAGTGATTTAGGACTCTTACACATCATTTCTTGGGAATGGGAGTTCTACAAGCGATAAAAGGGGTATTCATTCATCAAAGCCGTGTGCAAAGTCCTTACTTGCAAAGTTTGACCTCGAGATTGTAAGTCGGTGACAATTCCCTCTACCCGGCTGGTGAGAAACTAAAAAGGTGGATGAAAGTGAATTGGCGAGATGAAGATCTGTTTAGAAAAATTGTTGGCAATACATTATATTTCGCGCAACCGGGCACGATATAATGTTTCTTCATTGATAGAACATATTTATGCAACTTAGTTAGCTTGTTTTCTTGCATTCGTGAATTGGGTGTGTTTATTATAGTGATTTAAGCTATTTTCGTGTGTTTGTAAGGTTCAAATGGCAAGTGAAGCAGAAAGTGCATTTTGGTGCATTTTAGAGCAAAATTGAGCTAAAATGGAGTGCATGTATATATGGAGCACAAGGAATGGACGAGTGGGAGCTTAAATGAGGCTAGGAATCATTTTGAAAGATGAAGAAAATAAGTTTAAGACAATGAAGATAAGGGAAGAAGGCGAGAAAATATGGAACGTTATCACGGAGCATTATCGCTTATCTTATCCTTATCTTATCTTATCTTATCCTAACCTTATCACCACCATTTTCTACTTAATTTCAAATTTGCAAAGGAGATTCAATTTCATGTGAAGACATTTGAAGTAATCTGACTGTTTGAGGATTTCAATTTATCCTAAAGAGTGAAGTGAAGTTTGGAAGAGAAGTACATTGCAAAAATACAAAGTCAGTGAAAATTGGACGAGTGCTGTGCATAACTACCAACTTCGACAGAGCACCCAAGAATTCTCAGAATGACTTCCGTGTCGTGCCATATATGGTTGAAGCTGCATTCGTTTCATAGGATTTTACAGATTATCATTTTGATACATATTTCAGATTTTATCGCTGTTTTAGTGACTGAAGGTCGAAACAGGAAAAAAGAGAGTCCTACTCGGATTGGGTTACATTGAAGATAATGTGGCAGCTATTTGTGCGTGTCTTTGGATTTAATTCAGAGGTGAGTTCTAAGGAAGCAAAAACTCTCTAGAAAACCGTGCTTGAGAGTATTTGAGGATGCAATTTGAGTAGAATAGCGGAAGACGACGGGAGAGCACACAAGAGCGAGGGTCAGGCGGGTGTGCCGAAGCTACGGATGTTTTAGATTGTATTCTATCTATGTTTAATCTTATTTGTTTTTGTTTCATTGTAATTATGAGTAACTAATTCCTTTTTAGTTAGGAGGCAATTCCGAAGCCATGGACATATGTTTTATATGAATTGATTTCATCCGGTTATTGTTTCATGAATCGTGAATGTGGTTTACTTAGCTGATTATTAAGAACTTGTTTATGTATGTGGGTTGAGGTCGACACTTAATTTTGCATGCATAATTTGATGCTAGACTATAAGGGACTGTCACCTAATCGTTAGAAACTTATATTCACAAGTAGTGAAGGTTGCTAGTCACAATCACGTTAAGTGAATCCTTGGTAAGTGTCATGCGCTGTTCATAGTCACAAATACCTTGTCAATGCTTATGGTTTCCATTGAACTTAATGATCTTTGTTAAATGGCTCTATCATGCGTATTCCATAGTTAGGGAATTTGATAAAGAATAATTTGGTTGTGATGCGTTGTCCATTCAATTCAATGAATCTAGGAAATACGAGAATTAATTCGTTCAAATACAATTAATTTGGGCGTTGTCATTCATGGTTTATTGAAAGAATAACTGGGGTGATTTATGTTGCATATGTGTCATGTGTGGAGAAGGGCCCTCTAACTAGCCATTTACCCATTCAATTCCACTAGAAATTGTTTCGAATGAGTTGTTTTCTAAGTTTTACATTTTTATGTTTAATTTTCGTCAAAACCAATTGTTAGGTCTAGAGTTGAGTCTTTTTTATTGTTTTTGTTACTGTTTTAATTGTCTTAAGTTAGTTTTGAGTTTTATAGTCTAGTTTAGTGTTTTTAGTCTTATTTTAGTTGATTAGCATCCCTAGTTAATCCAGGTCGGAAGCGATCCCTACTTGCATCTTTACTACAATTGTCAACAATAGGGTTTAATTTGTGTGTCAAGTTAATTTCACATCATGCAGCAAATGGTATCAAGATTCATGCATGATCCCTAAGAAGCACATGGGAATTGCTAAAGGGTTCTCGAGATATGTCGAAGCCTTTCTCGGCTATGACATTGAATTTACAAGGGACAAGGATGTTGTTTTAATTGGATTTTGTGACTTAGATTGGGTGGCGGTGAAGATGACGGTAGAAGCACATGCAGGTATGCATTCGGTTTTGGTAGTGGTGTGTTTTCTGGGCTCGGTCAAGCGAAACCACGGTGCATTGTCAACGCGAGTGAGTACGTTTCGGCGGGTGAGGCAACGGCTCAAGCTATCGCTAAGGTTTGTGTTGGATGATTTTTAGTGAAGTAGCGAGGGCAACACCTCACAATTTTGTGACAACATGTCAACAATATCCATGGTCAAAAATCCGAGTTTTCATCGGAGAACCCAGACATATAGACAAGGGAAATATCACTTTATTTGGGAGCATTGCGGCAAGGATCCATTGCGTGAGAAATATTGCCGAAGTGAAGAACAGGCGAGATATATTTACAAAGCGTTGCCTAAAGATTGATTCAATTACTTGAGGATGAAGTTAGGAGTGAAACGATGGCGGCTTCGGAGAAGGCACATTTGAGAGTAAAAGAGCTGCCTACTAGCCTTGGAGTTAATGCTTGATTAATCCTGCGGTTGAAGTCAAAAGGAAGGCAGGAAGATGCGGAGAAATGAAGAACTTGCTAAAATTAGGAGAGTTTGTTAGAACCGAATACAACGGCTAGTTTCATTTCTAGTTTTAGAAAGATTACAGCTGGTGTTCTTATCTTATATGTTTGTACTATGTCTTCTCAACTTCCTCCGAGGTGGATGGTTGATATCCTCAGATGGCCTTAATGTTGGAGATGAGTACTAGGTCCCTAAAATGTAGGATCTAGTTTTGACCAACTATGGGGAATATAGTCCTGTAATTCCTTTTTGTTCTATATATGAAAATATACCAGACTCTTCCTCTCTCTCCTCTCGAAAATACAGATTCTTTGAAACCATTGTTCAAAGTTTCAATCTTTATCAAGATTATTAAATCAATCAAGATGCACAGTACCATTTCAAGCAAAACACTCCTCTGAGTCATAGGTAAAGGGCAAGTAAGATACAAGAAATTTCTTCCGGTGTGACTCTCGCATACAAAACCCCAATTCTTTTTCTTCCTTAACAATCTTCGACAAACCCTCCCTACATATAGAAATAAGAGGAGACAAGGATCCCCTTGCCTTGTAAGCCTCTTTGCGGTTGTATGTAGCCGATGAGAGCCATTAATCAATACCTTTGTATAATACGGTGAAAATGCATTCTTTAATCCAATGACAAAAACCATCCGCCAAACCTAATTTGCCCATCGCCATGAGAGAAGGTCTCACTCCACGGTCATAAGCCTTTGCCATATCCAATTTTATAGCCATATCGGCCATCTCTCCCTCTGTCCCATTTGCTTAAGTGAGTAGAAGTATCTCATGTACCACTAGAACATTATCATTTATTTACCTCCCGGCAACAACGCGGATTGAATCTTACTAATAAGATAGGGCATCACCTTCTTCAACCTATTTGTTAATATTTTTGCTATCACCTTATAAATGAAATTGCATAACGCAATCGGTCTAAGTTAGTCATCTTCTTTAGGCTACCGACTCTTGGGATGAGCACCAAATGTGTTTGATTAATCTTTTTAAGTAACTTTCCAAAATGCCAGATACCTTAACCACATCTATAACATCTCTCCCCACAACACCCCAGAAATCATGATAGAATTGCCTAAGAAGCCATCCGGTCCTAGTGACTTCGACGCCAGAATTTGAAAACAGCCCTACAATCTCCTTATCCGTACCCAGTCTCATCAAAGCCAAGTTGTCTTGCTTGAACACAATCCACAATCTCATTAATTCTTTGAGGATGACTCGTAGTAAAGAGGTCCCCCAAAGTATTATTCTGCGATCTGTCAACCCTCTCTTCTTTATGCCAAACACCATTATGATCCTCCAATCCCTTAGTCAGTTAGCACGCCATCGTTTCTGATTTGATTGTGAGAATTTTTATCACCTTCTTCTAACCATTGCAGCATTGACTTCGTCTTCCAGTAAGCTTTCTCTTTTCTAACTGCCTTTCGCAACTTACCCTCTTTCGTTCTCACTCCCTCTCCAGCAAACTCAAAAGACCCAGTAAGCATCACGCAGTTCCTGTTTAAGCCTCTCAATGCTCTATGCTGAATTGAGCTATTTACTCTTGCTAAATGTGCAATCTTAAATAATAATCTGTCCTAGACTTAGGCTTAGTTATATTAGTTAGAGCAATGTAGTCTCATTTCTTGCACCTAAGTATAATTAAATCATCCTTCCGTAGATAGCGGCATCTTAGTGCTTGTGCATTAGGGAAGTTGACTAATTCACACCTCTACACGTTGCCAATAATTGATTTCTTCAACTTTAATTACTACTGCGCTCCACCAATTGAGTATTACGCTTTGCCAAAGGTTTCAACATTATTGAGATTATATAATATATGTTCCCTTCTTTACAAAAGATGTTGGGGTCATTAGCCGGTATATGATGATTGTAGCCTTGTAGGTATGAATTCCTTGCAATTTTTTACTGCTTTTGGCGATCTCGTAGTTCTTGGCATGTGAAGAACGTTGTTAGTTAGACATAGTATTCTTTGTTAAAATTGAATGACAAACTTATTCACTTTTGATTGATGTAGTGGATATACACGATTGGGGTGACAATGATTGCATCAAAATTTTGAAGAATTGTCGAAAAGGAAAAGCAATACCAGAAAATTCAATAGGGAATTTATAGATGCATCTAGCAATTTGATCAGTATTTCAGCATCAATTCACTTATTTATTTCGAAATTTCCGAATCTATACCTTAATTAGTTATACTTATCAAACATTTAAAGCAGATTAAAATTCAATACAACTTTCAAAAAATAGTTGGTCATGGTTCAATAGCATGCGTTAGGTGTCTAGGATTTGATTGGAATAAATAATCTTCTAAATTAAAGGTATATTTAAGGTAGAGGAGAATGTTTTCATTTTGAGGGGCTTAGATATGAAAGAACTTATTCTTCTTATTCTACCATTTTGAAGAGGATTAGAATAATAGAATGGATAAGTTTTCTTTTAAGTAATCTATCTCTCAATTCTTTGGCAACTTGATAGAAAAAAATTAATATGTATTACAAGTTGTTTCCCTTTTTCGGCAAACAGTTAGTTTTAGTTCTAACGTCATTAGTAAAGATATATAGGGTGAAGTGAACTCAAAATATTAACAAATCATGTGATAGTGAATTGATGATATAATCCTGTAATTATAGTACAATCATTTCAAATGATTTTTTATCGCAAATGTAATGATTAAAGAATTTGTATAATCTGTGATGCTTTGTTTGAAGATTGTAATTCTTAATTTCTCAATAAAATTTCTACCGTTTGGCCTAAAAAAAAAAAAGACTTGTTTTCACGCATTCTTTTTAACTTCGATATGAAACGAATGACTAAAAACAATGCGAATGACATTATGGTCTGAAGTGAATGTTGCATTGTGAATGGTGGTCAGAAGTGGGGAATTGGTGAGGTCTTTATCATGCTCCTGGTTTTCGTAATTAGATATGTAAAACACCAATTGAATGTTGTATTGTGAATGTCCTTCGTTACCAGTTATTTAGGTACATGACAAGACTAAAGTTTGAGTACGTATTTAGAAACATACACATAAATTGGGTTACTTTGTGTTTCGTTTATCTTAGGTATTGTCATTTCGATTCCTCCTTTCTTGACCCAATAGAAGTGAAAAGAACGAAAACTTGGTTGAGAGTATGAATTTCATTAGAGAAAGAAGAGACTTGATATGTACTTATAAGTTATAAAGAGCTACTTCTCATATATTGTCAATTAGTAGTTTAACCTCAATTTCTTTTATATATGGTATCATAACAGGTTGGTCTACGTGTGAAGCTCAACGGTCACAACCTAATTTGTGTTGTCCACATGTTAGATTTGAAAATTTGTCACACGTGAGAGCGTGTTGAGAGTATAAATCCTATTTGGGGAAAAAATAGACCTTGCATTTAGTTGGACTACTCCTCGTATTGCTAATTAATTTTATAATAGAGCCAACCTTCCTTCAAACCTAACATTGCGTAAGACAGGCTTACTATAGGTTAGATTTTTATTTCCTCGTGATTAGGCATTAGCCTAAATTTTTTGCTTCTTTTTTTCAGGTGCATGATTAGGCTCTAGCATAAATTTCCATTGGATTAAGCTTATTATGGAGATCTGCATGATTTTAGATTTGTATTTCCTCATGATTAGGCATTAGCCTGAATTATTTGCTTTAGGGGTGGTTTCGGTTCGGTAACCGAACCGAACTCCCACTCCCGAATACCGAAACCGAAACTTCGCAGGGAGGAGGTTTTTAATACGAGCAGGGCCGAAAGGTTCGGAAATTTCGGGATACCGAACCTTTCGGTTCGGTTTCGGTATTATAAACCCCCGAAACCACTGTATTCTCCGACTTCACGCAGGTAATCAAGAAATTCCAAATGGGTATCATATTCCCCCGGCAAATCTTCCTCAGCGAGTCGATTGAGGGCTAGAACCAGAACTGTACGGACCCAAAGGCCGGTACCCCATTTCCTTCTGAAGCCATTGCAGTATAGCCTCCGGCTGAGCCGCCGCAGAGCTCTGCGACGAGCCCTGCATTCTTCCGTGTAAAACCTAGACTCTCACGACTCCTCAGAGAACAAAAGCTTCGAGAACTAAATCGCCATCTGCGGCGAACATTCAAAACCCTAATTCGTTGGCCATGGGGGAGTTGCCGGAGGAGCCGCTGGGGACGGAGAGGATGCCGAGGGCGAGAAGAATGAGGATGACGAAGGTGAACATGACGAGCAAGGTCAGGACCAGCGTGGTGGACGAAGACGACGACGTTTTGCGAGTCGGGAGGCGCGCGTGCCGAGGCTTGACAGCCATTGTTGCTTCTGGGAGAAGGAATTGGAGAAACCAGGGGGATCCCGAACCTTTAGAAGGAATTGGAGAAACCAGGGGGAGAAGGAATTGGAGAAACCAGGGGGATCCCGAAACCGAAAGGTTCGGTAATATCGATTCAATTCGAATTTCGATTTGGGAATTGGAGAAACCCCTAGAGATATATATATATATATATATATAATTAAAATATATTAATATTATATATATATTTCGGTTCGGTTCGGTATTACCGAATAAACGGTAATAAGCTCCCGAACCCCGTACCGAACTTTCGGTATTTTTTCGGTTTCGGGTACCGAAACATTCGGGGCCTTTCGGTTTCGGTATTTTCGGTATTAAGTTCGGTTTTTTTCGGTACGGGTTCGGTATTTCGGTACAAAATTCCCAGCCCTAATTTGCTTCTTTTTTTCAGGTGCATGATTAGGCTCTAGCATAAATTTCCATTGGATTAAGCTTATATGGAGATCCGCATGATTTAGATTTTTATTTCTCGTGATTAGGCATTAGCCTAAATTTTTTGGGCTTCTTTTTTAGGTGCATGATTAGGCTCTAGCATAAATTTCCATTGATTAAGCTTATTATGGAGATCCGCATGATTTTAGATTTTATTTCCTCGTGATTAGGCATTAGCCTAAATTTTTTGCTTCTTTTAGGTGCATGGATTAGGTTTTGTGGCTAAATTTCATCGATGTTTTATTATGAGATCCGCATGATTTTAGATTTTTATTTCTCATGATTAGGCATTAGCCTAAATTTTTCATTTTTTGTGTGCATGATTGTGCTCAGCATAAATTTCCATCGATTGCTTTACATGGAGATTCCGCATGATTTTAGATTTGTATTTCTCATGATTAGACAACTCAATCTTTTGCTTCTTTTTTCAAAAAAGTATGATTAGGCTCTAGCATAAATTTCCACTGGATTGGGTTTTTATTATGGAGATCTCGCATGATTTTAGATTTTTATTTCTCGTGATCGTGCATTAGCCATAAATTTTTTGCTTCTTTTTTCGTAGTGCATGATTAGCTCTAGCATAAATTTTCACGATTAAGCTTATTATGGAGATCCGTATGATTTTAGATTTTTATTTCTCGTGATTAGGCATTAGCCTAAATTTTTTGCTTCTTTTTTCAGTGCATGATTAAAGCTCTAGCATAAATTTCCATTGGATTAAGCTTATTATGGAGATCTCGCATGATTTTAGATTTTTATTTCTCATGATTAGCATTAGCCTAAATTTTTTTGTTTCTTTTTTTCAGGTGCATGATTAGGCTCTAGCATAAATTTTCATTGCGCTGATTGCTTATAATGGAGATCTCGCATGATTCAACTAAATAAACAAAAGGACAATGCTATTTTTTTATTATTAAAATGCATTTATACCTGACAGGCGAGCCGTTCTACATACGAGACTTGGTCATGATTCACTAAAATAGCCTTACTCCCTAAATCCGCACGAGACGGTCCAAAAGAACCAAGACCCTAGGATTTAGCCATCAATTCTAAAGTAAGCTACTCTTCCGACTTAGAGAGAGATTAGAAAAAGTTAAATTCCGCATAGAATGCACTCCTCTTATTACTCGTAAAAAATGAGAACACGAATGATATCTTTAAAACAATTGACAAACCTTCTTCTCTTTTTAATATTGTGATTATTGAACAATATTTTATCAATGATATCAAATATAGCAATAAAAAGTTAAGGACCACCCCTATGATTAAAATATAACAAGAAAAAATATAAGAACTACCCCTTGATAAAAAATTTGAAAACCAATCACAAGAGATCTCAATGTGATTTCGGAATTGAGCTATTTACTCGTGCTAAATGTGCAATCTAAATGGTAACCTGTCCTAGACTGAGGCTTAGTTATATTAGTTAGAGCAGTGTAGTCATTTCTGCACCAAAGTATAATTAAATCTTCAAAGGTGTAAATTATCTTTTCTTTTTCTTTTTAAAAAAAAACAGATAGCGGCTGCTTAGTACTTGTGCATTAGGAGGTTGATTTAATCACACTCTACGCATTAAATAATTAATTTCTTCAACTTTAATTACTACCTGCTCCACCAATTGAGTATCACGCTTTGGCTAAAAGGTTTCAACATTACTGATATTATATAATATATGTTTCCTTCTTTATATAACTCGTAATTAGCACATATTTCAAAAGTACTCTGCAGATGGAAATGCAGGAAACAACAGAAGTTGAGGCAAGCCTAAGAGGCCATACAGATATATGGAAGTACATGTTTGGTTTTGACATCCATGGCCTTAAAATGTGCTGTGGAGCTACGCATAGCCGATATCATACACTCCCATAGTCCTACTGATGGTGCCTCAAACTCAAAGCCTATGATCACTTTGTCCCAATAGCTCACGCATAGCACTCCCCAGATATCACATACCTCACACGCATTGCTGGAGAATTTTTGTCCACCGGAATATATTCTCCATCCATCACCCATCCGACGGTGGGGAACCTCTATGGGCCACACACTCATCAAGATGGTTGCTACATGACGCGGAGCTGAGTCTAGCCCCAATGCTTGTGGTGGAGAATCACCCCTGCCTACAGCCCCTTGGCACTATTTAGGCCGATGCGTCGAAGAAGGAAGTTCATGGGCCTTTGAGATGGCTCATGGGCTTGAGATTTGGGACTATGCGTCTCAAAATCCAGAGTTCAACAAATTGTTCAATGATGGCATGCCAGCTCCGTACGGCTAGGGTTGTGATGAAGGCAATACTCACAGGTTATGAACATGGGTTTGATGATGTGGATCGTTAGTGGATGTAGGTGGTGGGACTGGAAGTGCAGTGTCTGGAGATTGTCAAGGCCTATCCCAACATCAAGGGTTTCAATTTTGATTCGCCACATGTCGTAGCCACAGCACCGGTGTACCATGGTGTGGCACATGTTGGTGGTGATATGTTTGAGGGCAATATTCCAAATGCTGATGCAGTTTTCTATGAAGGTAAGTCGCCATAAAATCTTTTACATTCCTGCTATGTTATGATCAATTTTATGAAAAAGAAGTTGGGGGTCATTAGCTTCTGCATATGATGATTGCAGCCTTGTAGGTATGAATCTGCAATTTTTACTTATGGCGATCTCGTAATTCTTAGCATGTGAAGAAACGTTGTTAGTTAGACATAGTATTCTTTGTCAAAATTGAAATGACAAACTAATTAACTTTTTGATCGATGTAGTGGATTATGCACTACGAAAGGACAGTGATTGCATCAAGATTTTGAAGAATTGTCGAAAGCAATACCAGAAAAGTGGGAAGATCATTGTTGTTGATATAGTTCTAGAGCCAAATGGTGAAGGGATTCTGGATGGCAATACTATCTTTGATTTATTGATGATTGCACACACGTCAGGTGGAAAGGGAGAGGACTGAGGAGGAATGGAAGAAGGTATTGAAGAAGGAGGTTTCCTCGCTACAAAATCATCAAAATTCCAGCTCTATTATCGATTATTGAGGCCTACCCCGTGTGAATTAAATTAATGTAACATTATGTATTGCCAATAAAACAATGCCCAATCATGGTGACTCCAGTTGGTGTAAGCACTTCATTAGACCCAGCTTATTTGTAACCTAATCCTATAAAATCCAACCTTTTTTTTCTCTCTCTCTATAGTAATCAAGTAAATAAATATAATATTGAAAAAAGGCAAAATCAAATCAACTGGCCGCACAATTTAATAGCTCAAGCTGCAGAATCTCCCGAATCGAACCGACTATTTTGGGCCGTATAGGATAATATGTCATCTGACAAGATCGACTAAATTAATCGGCGTTTGGTGCAAGAGATGGACTAATATCAATTATTTATATTGTGCTGACCGCCCCTGGCGCTGCAGCGGCTAACACAATTTGTTCATACAAACTTACTCAAATCCTCATCAAATGCAAGAACTACGAAATGTTTGATCTTCATAGGAGACTAAGTATGTAGGTAACCTTCAATTTGATTCAAGGTGCAACCACAACTCCTCCAAGTGCAAAGGTGTTCATCCAAGATAAGATTGACGGTCCTCTTGAATATTTAGCCTTGCCAGCAAAGAAGATTGACACGCCCACCTCGATACCCACGTGGATACCAAGTTCGGCATGTCTGCCGACACTAGTCGTAAGGATGAAGCCATTAAATGCATGACAACACTTGCTTAGTAAATTACATTGACATAAAGTTTATGAATTTAATGCCAATATGCACAAGGTTTGCAGCGTACTAATTTGAATCGCCGGAAACAAAATAATAAATCAAGTTCCTAGAATCTCTATCCATAACAGTGGATGGATATTATTAAAGAAAACCGAACAAGAATAATAAATTCCTACATGGCCGGATAGAATCGTAGCCGCCACTCGTATGCCTGACTCACACTGTATGCTCTATCACTAGGTCCTGGGCGGGGTGCAAAAACAAAAAGGTGTGAGTGACGTAAAATAAAAGTTTTCAAAATACCTTTCTTTTCAACATAGTAACCCCTATTTGAAATCCAAAGATATTTGTAAAATCATACTATCGTAGTATGTGTCAAATCGTACTATAATATATGTATAGCCGAAAGTAAATCTCAACGGAAATCTGTATATAATAATTCATATTTTTCACAAGTCATTTCATCATATAATATCAATAGTATAAATAGGAAAACCAACACAGTGGTATATGTGCAATCACCTATGTACGTGTTGAGGAACAGTCTTCAACTCTGCATACACTTTACGTTATCAATCAATTTGTACTCCTAGTACCACACATGTAAGCACTTGCGCATTAGCACGTCACACCCGGAAGCCCTACGAGGGGCATTTTTCCCCAAAAAATAAACATAAACGTAAGACAAGCTTGCACTAAGGTATTTACCGACAATGCCCCGGAGTACAAAGGCGTGTGACCCAAACATGTGAGACTTGTCCTACGTCATGAGACGGTACTACAACGTAGTGAAAGCATACCAAGTGTGTTTGAAAACATACATACATATATATCAGTGTGTAGAAGTGAAGAATATCATATATTTCATAATTTCCCAAATATTTAAACATTGTATAAATAACATTCTCATCTAGAGTCATATATCAAATACCAATATTTATGCATACCCAAAATCATAGGCTAAAACCATTTAATAATATATATATATATCCATATGTTACAACCCGTCCCAAAATTTATGAAATTACCAAAATACCCTTTAGTGCTCAATGTTGACTTTTGCTGACTTTTCAGACGACTTTGTAAAAATTTATTTCTACATATTCATGTTGTACTCTGCTGAAGGCAACGCAGGGACGCAAAGCTAACTCGACTGAGTTAAACGACCGTTATGAAGTATGGCAGGGCATTTAGTAATTTTGACACTGCTTGTTAATTAGGGTTTTTGGGTTGACCTAGCCGCCTGGGCAACACCCACTAACCCGCACGATCTCTCTCCCTTTCTCCCATTCTCCTGGCCAAAACCACCCAAACCCATCCAAACCCTAGTTTGTGGATCTAATCACAAAACCATCAAACCGAGACACGGTACTCATACCATTACGATCGGCCTCGTATTCTCGGGACGAGGCCGTGATTTTAGAATCTCCAAACTCGAGCCCAATCGTCCAAACCGACGCCTGTAACGAAACGACGAACCGCCATTCAAGTTTCCGTACAATCCCGACATAGGTAAGCCTCGAAACCATTACCACTATTGGTTTATTGGATTGGTAGGTTCAAATCGATATAAAAGAACGCCGAATTTGGTGCGCTTGAAGGAGAACGGGAATTAGGGTTTCCCAAGCTTCCCGGCCAATTTCAGCTATCTCCGGCCATTTTTTGGCCCCAAATTGGTATGAAAATGTTCTACACGTCAATACCTTCATTTTGATATATGGTACGTTAAATTTGGCCAAAGAACGAAGAAAATATGAATTTTTAAAGTTTTGGACATTTTCGAAAATCTTTCCGTGAATTCCGGCTGAACCAAAGGCCGCGCACGCCGGCGGCGGCTCCGGCGACCGGGCAGAGGAGGAAGAAGAAGGAATATTCGTCACGGTAACGAAATATTCCCCGATGGCATATTCGTCCAAAGGCAGCCCGTTAACTTTAATCTGCATGCCGACGTCGCAGCGAGCCGTGGGTCGACGTCGCCCGCGTGGGGACAAAGTCAAAGGTAGCACGTGCCGCGTGGGGGACACGTGTCAGCTGGGTGGGGGGACACACACGTGTCGTTGTGGCACACGCGCCAAATACAGATGACATCGCGCCGCCGCGTCATCGTCGCCGCGTGGCCGGCGAGTGAATGCTCCTCCCGGCGCTTGGCGGAGCGTCCGACCGTTTCCCTGGCCAAGGCAGATAAGCACGGCGGCGTAGGGTTTTCGCCCCGGAAATCATTTTTTGAGCCCGTTGCCAAATTAGTATTATTTTGGAATATTTTTCTATAGGCCTATTTTGATTTATATTAGGGAGGTTCTAATTGTTCCTAATATTAAATAGGTAATTCTTCTCGGCGCCACACTTCATAGAGGGCAACACCGAGAGAGATTTCACTCGCATCACCTGCGGAGGACTTTCTTGCTTTGTTAAATGGTTTTTATGATTGAAAATAAATATGAACTTGGTTTTTCTTTGTGGTTTTAAATGGTTTTTGAAGTATGATTATTTATATATATTTATTTATTAAATATATATACATGTTGATAATTGTTTATGCAACCATATTTGTTTTAATTATGGTTATATATTGGGAAATGGATTTAAATGGTGATTGTGGTTATATACCAAAGTATGAATATAAGGTTATGAAATGGTTTACACTATGATATTACTTTTTGCATAAATATTAAATGATATTTGATATATAGTTTGAAGGAAGGTTTATTTATGCAATAGTAAATATTTGGGACTTATGAAAGGGATCTTGCTTATTATATCTAGACACATGAGTATGTATATATGTTTTCAAACACACTTGGTATGCTTTCACGACGCTAGGTACCGTCTCACGGCCGTATCGTCCTGCTGTTTGGGTCACACACTCGTACCTGTGGGTATTGTCCCAGAATACCTTAGTGCAAGCTTGTCTTACGCTACGTTTATTTTGGGGAAAGGCCCCACTACGTAAGGACTCGTGTGACGCGCTAATGCGCAAGTGCTTACATGCGTGTGGTACAGGAGTACAAATTAATGGATAACGAAAGTGCTTGTACGGTGATTGAGAGGTTGTCTTCAACCCGTACATGGGTGATCACGCATATACCCTCGTGTTGGTTTTCCCTTATATATTTTATTGGAATTACGAATTGTGATTTACGAATATTATACTTTTTAAGTGTTTCTGGGCTTATACCATGAAGTACCTTTTGAACTATATTACGATAGTATGTTTCTACGATTATAATTGATTTCAAACAGTAGTGGTTAGTATATTGAAAAGAGAAAGGTTTTTGCGAAAACTTTATTTTTGTCCACTCACACTTTTGTTTTTGCTTCCTTCAGACATAGTGATAGTGCATCCTATTAAGTCGAGGCTTTATGGGCGTGCCTTCGATCATCATCCATCCCGAATTACGAGGGATTTATCTTTCCTTTCAATTTATAATAATATCCATCCCCTCGTTATGGATAGAGATTCTAGGAACTTATTTTATTGTTGGTTTCCGCTGCTTCAAAAATTAGCATCGCTCTTAACCATATTATTGACATTGAATTTAACTTTATTACAATTAAATTTGTTTCCACTAAGTGTTGTCATGTATTTAATGGCTTCACACTTACGAGTACTCACAACACGCCCGCATTCTGTATCCACGTGTATCAAGGGTGGGGTGTGCTCACGCGCTCGGCACACGCCCGTGACGCATCCCATGCACACTGAGCCGCCCACGCGCCCGCTGATGTCGCACCCGTTAGATTTAATCTGCCGCTAGATTTAATCTGAATATACTTTTTTTGACCGAATATTCGACGCCGCGGAATATTCTCATACGTTGATGAAATATTCCTTCTTCTTCTTCCTCTCGCCGGTCGCCGGCCGCCGTCCTCCGCCTCGCCCGGTTCGTCTAATTTCCCGGAAAAATACGATTTAATCCCAAACTTCAAAATTCATAACTCCTTCATTCCTTGGCCCAATTCAATGTTCCATATATCAAAATGAAGGTATTGACGAGGAGAATATTTTCATACTAATTTGGGGCCAGAAAAATGGCCGGAGATAGCCTGAAATTGGCCTAAAGCCGGAAACCCTCCTAATTCGTTCTCCTTCAAAACCGCACCAAATTCCACGTTCTTATGTCGATTTGAACTACTCAACGTAATAAAACCAATAGTAATGGTTTAGAGGCTTACCTATGTCGGGATTGTATAGAAAATTGAATGGCAATTTACATGCTGCTTTCGCATTGGTTTGGCCAATTGGTCTAGTTTGGGATTCACCGCGCCAAGAATGACGCAGACGATCGTACGGTAATGATCTTGAGGACGGCTCGACGGTTTTGTGATTCGGGTCCAAAGTTAGGCTGGTGGTTTTCTGGGTGGTTTTGGTCGAGAGAGGGAGAGAGAGAGAGAGAGAGAGAGATCGTGTAGTGAAATGGCTTGAAAGCAATAGGGCAACTCCAAAACCCTAATTAGCAAATGGGTGAAAAATTACTAAAATGCCCCTACACTTTAAAGTTCCGTAAAACGTCTGCTACAACTCCAAATTGAGTTCCGCTGCGCTCCACGCGTCTCGTATCGACGCGCACATCTTGAATATGTAAAGAAAATAATTTTCACATGTCATCTCGAAAAGTCAACAAAGTCAACATCGGTTCACTGGGGGTATTTTGGTAATTTCACATAAATTTTGGGACGGGTTGTAACAAAGATTCTACAAAGATATAGGATGCTACAACTTAGTATCGTGATTTTGAGTTGTGTCTTGTTCACAACATCTAGGCTTCAAAGTCATGGAGTAAAGTTTGTTTCTTGAGTACTAACATGCTAGCCAAGAGTCTTTAATTTGTTAATAGCATGCCTAAGTGTTGCTCACAAATGAACTTGTAATTCAAATATTTTCCTTCAAGCGAGACCAAGAGAGCGAGAGGGACGGACCTTAACTAATTATACTAGAGGTTTTTAGGGGTATAATTAATCGGTGTGAGGGGTAATGTAAATGGTGGGCTCCGGTTTAAATAGTCGGGCGAATTATTTAGTACGAAGCAACACCAAAACATCCGAGACCGAATTATTAGTACTATCCGGGTGTGTTATACGATGTACCAAACGAGGGAGCTAAACATGTTAACCAAAATCCAATGTTATTGAAAAATTCTCGGGGTGTACAAAATGCAATGTTCATATATAAGTAATCATGTAACTAGTTACTCTAAGAGGATAGCTAGTTACTATGAGAGGATCAAATGTCGCATATACATATAGCATGTAATGCACGCAAGAATTTCTCTTTGATGCTAAGCAAGGTAGGTATAATATATTCATGCTTTACCAAAATCCAACCATTACCATTTTGCTAAACATGTTTCAATGAATGTGGCTACAACAAAAAGGCATTCAAAGTGATCAAATCACGGTTTGGTTAGAGGTCGCTAGACTTTGATACAGAATATTACACTAATTAGGTTTTGTATCAAAATGTGATGATATTGAAAGAACTCTTGGATACAGAGATGTATACAACTAAATAATTACAGATGAAGTACTAATGAAATATAACTAGTAACTAAAATCATTTATCCAAATAATTTTTTTTGGTAACAATTGATCCAAATAATTACATCAAACAATTTACTACTGACAAACCCATGATTAATAATTAATTAAACTGGTTCAACCTTGTAAATATTGGGTTTGGACATCTTGATCATCCAATACTCTTCAAAATCCTTGGCTTCATATGGAATTAAAACCCCATCGTTGCAAACCCATATTCCTCAGCTGATCTATATAGCAGCCTAAAACTCTGCATGACGGAGCAACTTGGTATGAACCATGAAACGCTTCGTTTCACATCCACACCAACACAAACAGGCACATAACCTTCGGTGTTGTAGAAGGAGAACTTTTCATTTTCAGTCTTTTCGCTCCTATTAACTGGCTCAACTTGCTGCTTCTTCTCAACCCCATTAGCAAATAGCAAAGCACTCTCTTCATCTGCAATTCTAGATTAGTACTTCAAAATCTTTTGGTTGTGAGTAGTACTTCAATTCATTTCAAGTATATAGTGGGTACTTTGGTACAACCAAATTTGAGGCCGTGCTATCTTAGTACTATCTACATACCGATTTAATAGATGTTGGTTAATTAACGATGTTTTTTAAGTCAATATATAACTTAATGATTGTGACGCAGCATCTTAATTTACATGCCATAAATAAAATGGTAAATTGTAGGAGGGTACATAGTCTTTGTGAGGAGGCAATATGCCGTGCCTACAAAGTTGAAAATAGATTTAAATATTTTATTTTCTACTTGGCTACTACTATTTTACTTTGTAATTGTCACATGTATTCGTATTTAAATTTGCCGTATTCACTACATACCACAAAAATCACAATAGCTAATAACGTTAATTACACATAATGTAGTTTTTAATGAGGGTATTAGCCATCAGTGTACCTTTCATACACTTCATTAATTACCAATAGATCTTTTATTCACCTTATTATGTGTGGCAACTAATGACAATAACTATTACCAATTTTTGGTGATGAGAATATTTCATGTCTTTGTCATTTGAGTTTACCATGTAACCTGTGAATTCAATGAGATGACTATTTAAATTCAACCTTGCCGACCCGACCTCAAACTAGAATTTCTGAAAGCTAGATAATAATCTTCCAAGGTGTAAAATGATGTATATAAAACAATCGAGTCCGTTTCCTTTAATTTGTTCACATAGGCTACTGCTTTATCTTTGACCCATGAAGATAATTCTGGCTGCACCATGGTCCATGAACGAATTAGTTAAAATATTGGTGCCGCACGTCATCGACCTCTACCTCGATCGATAATTAAGAGCAAGTCCAATGGGGTGGATTGCTTGGGGATGTGGAGTAATTGTCAAAGGGGGTTTATGGCCGGAGAAGGAAATCCACCTAGGGGTGGGTGTGGAGCCTGGGCTGCCACTTTAATAAAATCGATGCACCCTAAGCCATCGAGGTGGCCACGCCGTGACGTCAACCAGGCCGTTTCAATTTTTTGCGCGCGTCTCCGACGCGGCGCACCGTGGGGCCCATTGCCGGCCATCACTGATCTCCACGCTGGGGAAGCCACGGGCTTCCCTCGACCGTGCGATCTCAACGGCTATTTAATTTCAAAATTCGTTGGATCTCCAACGGTAATAAAAATAAAAAGTGATGACCCTCAACCGTTGGATCTCGATCAATCTGAGATTAATTCCTTGCAAATTAAAAAATGTTTTAAAAATTCAGAAAAGCTACCGCAGGACACGTGGCACAATCTGAGCGTTGAAATTCAAATTTTGTTAAATCCAACGGCAGAGATTAATTAAGGGAATAAAAATTTTAAAAAAATTATAATATGTAAAATCGAAAATTAGTAAATTTGTAAACTTTTTTTTTACTTTTCTATAAATACCTGGCAATTTCATCTACCTCACACCACACCTATTTTCTCAACATTCTTCAAGCTTTCTCCTATCTCTTCAAAGCCAATCCATTTTTTTTCCAAAAAATGACAATCGGTGCATGTACAAACTCGGACGCTTCTTGAAGATGCTTGCGCTGTGTGCTAGTCAGTTCAAATCACTCATGACTCACTTCGGGAATGAGATGCGCTATAGAAATGTGGAGTCTTATTCATTCGCATATATTGAGGAAAACGGGTGGCCAAAGAACCAAAGATTCATTGTCCGGGCCGTTGGAAACTACTTAGCCAATCGTATAAGACGGGAGAGACGCCGACACAAGCTAGTGCTAATCTTTCGAAGTGGAGAAAATTTAAAGGCATCGTGTAATAATATATTTATTTTTTTATTTGTGTATTATTTAATTGTTACCTATTTTCATTATAATTATTTCTTTGTATTATTAATTGTTACCTATTTTCATTATAATTATTTCTTTGTATTATTTATTTGTTACCTATTTTTAATATAATTATTTTTGTATAATATTATTTGTTACCTATTTTTAATATAATTATTTCTTTTGTATTATTTATTTGTTACCTATTTTAATATAATTATTTCTTTGTATTATTTATTTGTTACCTATTTTTAATATATTTATTAATCTCCCACATTGTATAAAGAACTTAAGCACAAGCTTGGTATGGTGCTCAAACCAAAAGTAAAAATAAAGCATTCACCCGCCATGAATGTTGAAATGTTGTCAAAGATTGTCCAAAATTCAGAGTCAGGCCCGCTCTGGCCCGTGCTTTTATGAACAGCACCCCTCACACTCTACACTCCTATGAAGATGAAGATGATGCGTAAGATGCCGTAAAACGCCTCCCGTTGAACAAGCTTCTGGGGTCGACCCGTTTTCCAATTAGGCCCCAAGGCAAGAAAGCTTCAAAGAGAAGAGGTAATGCTTCCAAGAGTGATTATAAAGTATATGGAAGACATTGCCCGTCAAGGTGAATTGTCTTTGGCCCTGTGAATTGGCTAAATTTTGAGGCCGAAAAAGGCTAGAGAGGATGCAAGGTCCGGCACCGATTATGCAAAAATTTGAAGCCGATCAAAGAGAAAGAGAACTACTGCAAGAAAGAGAGCAGGCGCATAAGAAAGAATGGCTCACAAGACTGTGAGATTATGAAGGAGTTTCCAAGTGGAAGTCTCCAAACTCTAAATATTTTTGGCAACGGGAGAAAGCTGACGTGGTGCGCAGAGGCGGCAAGAGAAGCGAGAGCAAGAGGAGATGGTCCTAGCAACACGTATTGGTTAGGTGAAGAGTAGCCAATCACTTTGTTATAACCTGAGCCCATAATTTTCCAATCAATTTGGGTTGTAATTTCTTATTATTTTGAAATTGGTTATAATATTATTTTGAATTATTTTTATAAATAAATAAAAATACAAATATTTTATTGTTATTGGTTTTTCTGATAATGACACGTGGGTGCAACGAGAACGATTAAAAATCTTATCCGAAATTACAAATAAAGTTATTATGTATTATTTTTATAAATATAAAAATAGTAATATTTTATTGTCACTGCTGTGCAATTCTGTAGTGAGAGGAAAAAGCAATTGACAAAGGGAATACACCGTTCATTAGGGCAATTAATGCTCATTGGGGTGGATTGAATAGTGATTGCCTGGGGAGGTGGGCAACACCGGACTTGCAAACTCGCAGGTCAACCAGATCGAAGATCATCATCAAAACGACAACGTTCGCCATTCTACTAACTCTGCGCATGTTTACTATTTTGCGCAGTAATAATACACAAGTAGAGGATTATGCGAGGCCACGAGGCGCTTGACGGATGAGACAGTGAGGAGACTCTCTTACGGGTTGGAACTGAACATCTAGATGCAGATTACGTGACTCCAAGCTAAGCCCAATCCCGATGGTATTATTTTCCAACTACTTTAGTAAAAAATTAGTAAAAATAACTACAACAACTCATAAATTTGGTAAAAATAATGTCATGGTGGTATTATTTTCCAACTACTTTAGTAAAAAAATTAGTAAAACATAACTGCAACAACTCATAAATTTGGTAAAAATAATATTATGACAGGTCACAGTTTTAGTGAAAAAGTTCAATCGTTGAGTTTTAGCAAGATCTTTTAAGTGCGTTCTAAGAAAAGATTGGAAAACAAAACACTATATGGGTCTAGTCTCCTAGAACACCACTAAAATGGAGTTTTGGCGGCCAACCCATCTTTTGAAATGTCTAGCTCAAAATTTAAGAAGATAAATGATAGTGAAAATACCAACCCAAAAAAAAACGATGATTTTTGTACATTTTCTCAAAATCAATGAAAAACTGGTGACTCGTAGCTTGCAGTTTTGTGAAAATTTTGACTCTTAAATTCTCGTAAAATCTTTTGACAGCATCAAGGAAAATGTTATTGTTGGGAGTGTAACCTGCATGATTTAAAAATTAAAGGACCTTAATTGTATATATGGAGTTGAGCTACTTATTGTTAATTGATTTTATAATTTTTTTTTCGTAATATCAAAACAGGTTAGCACAAGTTGAGCCCACTTTACTGAGCAATATAAATATTCTTCACTGGAATTTTAAGCTAGATAACAAAAAAAAATTAATAAAATTACTAGTTCCGCTCCCCTATGACTCATCAAATAATAGAGACATTTTGATCTAGCCGCTTGATTTTTGAATTTGATAGACCAAACATTCCTAACTTTTAGACTTTTGATTAATTTACTCTCTACAATTTGGTGCTATGTTTTTTAAAACTATTTTCTTCTGAAATTCAAAATTACATGAATTATTAATCTACCAATATATTCAAAATAATATCCAAAGATCCTAATGACACAATCCCAATTCGACATATCCACATACCAAAATTCCGAGGCACGATTGTCACGATGGAGTGATGTAGTCATGACATGGAAAAGATGCAAGAATTGAATCAAAGTTAAAACCAGAGTTTGAATTTGAAATTAAGAAAAGAAGAGTGCGCAAAGTGAGGTTGAACCCTTACTAAGGGCATGCAAAGGTCGAGCATAGAAAAGTGCGTGAAAGGAAAAGTAATATATTCCCATCCCCATCCCGAGGGATGGATACCAACACAAAGTAAGGAAACACTTCCTATATTATCAAAAGTATGAGTCGGGCCTAGAGCCAATATCCCCGTTTACAAGCTCAATCCCTAAGTCCCGAGGCTCAAAACATAAAACGTGAGTGTACTTTAAAAGTAAAGTTTTCTAAAGCAATTGTAATAAACTAATAAAGTAATCTCTAGGCGTTTGGAAACAACGCTCCAAAGGATACGAGTACTCATATGATAAAACAACGGCATAAAATAAGTTTACTTATCAAATAAATACAAAGCACAAGTTCATGCGTAGTAGCCACATGAACAGCCGGGTGTTATAATTACGCTATAGTACTACATGGACATGAAGCTAGCGCTAAGCGCATCACAACGAGTTCTAGATGCAAAAACAACTAGAATGAAGCAGCACCTATGATGGATCCAAAGTGAGCGTGTCGCTGCAATGCGAACATACACATAAAAAGTTCCTGACCGACCCTGACAAAGATTAACACACCGTGCAAGCATATATGATAAGTAACAATAATAAAATGTATAATCATGCCAACAAGATTTCTAAAACTCAAATGAAGTAAGGATATTTAGTAAAATCATTTATAGCTCTGGGCAGTTATGGCATGATATACACAATCACAAAACACATTTCAAGAACACATACTATAATATATAATTTTAAAACAAACAAGCCCACTCACTGTGTAAGCTGGGTCGTAGCCACCGTGTCTAGCCTGGCCTCAGCATTCTCCTAGTCTCACCTATATTGAGAAATTACTAAACTACCATTAAACAAGTCAAATCCAAGTTTTACTAAGGAAAAACTGAAATCCCCTTGTTTGCTCATTTCTAGAGTTAAAGAATTGGAAAGTGACACGCACGCACACGCCCCTCACGCGCGCCACGCACCCCACGCTCACGCACTGGCCAAGGATTGGTTACACGCGTCGTTAAAGTTAACGGAATATGCTAGCAACAAGTAAGGAATATTTCGGCCGCTGTTAGAGAATATTTCGTCGCTACTGTCAGTTAGGAAAGAATATACCTTTAGAATATTTCTGGTCCAACCAGATCTGGACTCGTTCACCGACATCCCACCGGTTGGTTGACGCGATCGCCTGGCTGAATGCCGCCTTTTCTTGTTACACGCTGCACCGACCGCGACCACCATCGTTGGCCTGGAGTTTCACGTAACTGAAAGCTGTCGGAATTTTTCACAAGACCAAAACAGTAGTCAAATCTCAAACCTTTTTTTCACGTATAATATGTCAAAATGAAGCTTGGATAAACGAGGGACTCAAATTTACCTAAAAGAATCTGGGAAAAGTGGCCTAAGTGGCCGAAAAATGGCCTCTAAAGGTCTTGGCCGAGAATGTAAGGTTTCATTTTGGTTGAACTTCGAGAATGAACTAGACTCGCAGGAGTCGTTTGGCGTGAGAATGAGGCCGATCGCGGTCTTGATCATCGAGCATCATGTCGAAAATTTCGTTAACCTTTGCTCCGAGTTTCCTACGCGAATGTGCCTGAGGTCCGAGCAATTTGCAAGGCTCGCCTTTGGTGATGGTGAAGTAGAAAGGAGGAGGTTTGTGGTGGTGGTGATTTTCGAGTGGGGTTTGATGGTGGTGGTGGTGATAGCTCTTGGCAAATTTTGGGTGTGTGTGTGTGTGTGTGTAAAACAGAGAGAGATACAAAGCAGACAAACAGTAAGGAAAGAGGGAGAGGTGTGGGAGTTGAGCCGGTGCAACTCTCAACGGAAGCACTCAAGCGCAAGGAGTAGAAAAATTATAAAAAATTTTGCATGCAAGCTTGTCCAGCACGCATGCATTCAAACTTCCAAAGTGTGCGTAACACTGTTCTCATGCAAGCACATAGAACTCAAACACTAATGTGAAATGACAAATTACCATTTTGCTCCTTACACATAACTTGTTTGTTACAAGTCCGACGAAGTCTCGTTTTTGCGCTCACATGTTCGTAACGAAGAGTACTAAACAAAGCTCACAAGGAAGGTACAAAAATTACGAAGAGAATTCAAAAGTCCAATGTAGATTCCACTTGGCCCAACAGGCATTTTCTTAAATTTACAACTTTAAGAAATAAAATACAATAAAGTTAGAGACGGGATGTAACACCTAAAATCTAAACCAAAATATTATTATTAAAAAAAGAGATAATTATTATATTTTGTCATCCCACTCCCTTAACATTATAAAATGCATCTATTTATTTGTAATTTTGTACCAAAAAGTCAAAGACAAATATGAAACCAAAGGGTACAATCAACAATATAAACAATATCAAATGCACCAAAATTGAGAACATAAAACTAATCAATCAACGAGATGTACAAAATCAAACATACCAAAAACTAAGATGAAATGTACCAAACACTAAACTAAACGTATTCAATCAACTATATGTACAAAATCAAATGTAACAAAAATTAATAATAAACGCACTAATCAATAATATGAACAAATCAACGTATGAAAACCAACAATAAACGTACCAAAATACCAATCAACATTTGACCAAAAAAATACAATCAACAATGCAACGAGATATGTTTAAGGTACGGTTTTAAAGTCAAAAAAGTAAACAAAATAGTTTTAAAAAATCTAAACATCCACCATTTCTGTCAGGGGTGGGCATTTCTACAGTTAAATCGACAAACCCACCTAATATGGGTTGGGTTGGGTAGGTTTTAAAGTCAAAAAATAATTTTCAGGTTAAACCAGCCCAGCCGATTATTGGGTTGATTTTATGCAGTTTTCCATATGAAACTCATCGAAACCCGACCCACTCACAAATATAAGAATAGTCATCGAAGTCTCCTCCTTTTTACAGAATCACTTGATTTTCTTCTTTGTCAAACCTTTCTACGTTATCTCAGACAGAAATCAAGCAAGTTGAATCTCATAAGTATCAATTCTTGCCCTTATTTTTCTTTATGGATCCTTTCTGATCGATCCTTCTCAATTCACTATATATGTCCCACTTAAACCCTAGCAGCCACAATCTTCCCATCGTCTCTTAGTCTTTCTCCTCTAAGATACTCTCCTCCAATCTTCATCTTCTACAATCAATTTTATGAAATTTCTGAGTTTTTTGTTTTTTTGCCATCCAAAATTAATCTAATCTTCATCTGCCTTTATTTTACTTAGGAATAAATGGAACATAAAGCTTTCATTGTTTTTAGTTTAATCTATTTCAGTCTTCAAACTTCATTTTTTGTTTTTGGAAATTTTTTGTTTTGAGTTTGGATCAAAGTTTAAGGTTTTTTACTTTATTATTATAAGTTCAAGTTTGATTATTATTATCGTATTTAAGTTTATGACTTTTTGTTTATTGTATTTTTTTGTTTCTCGTTTAGAACAATTCACACACTCCAGATCCGATATCCCAAAGGGTACCGAAATCGAGGTATGTTAGCGTACATCCTGGAGGGTGACGAAAGCCATGTCATGCAAATGAAGTGGAATTTCTTAATAAAATAAACCAAAGTCTGAAATTATTAAAATCATGCGGAAGAGTGTGTATACGGGTAGAACTCTTAATACATAGCATGAGATATTCGTAGCATAGATAAAATGCGCAAAGGTACGAATTATTCCCATCCCGAATAGGATGAATAAAACATACTAGTGGAAGGAAGAAATCCTACATTTATCTTATATGAAGTTGTAAACACTGTAATGGTCGCGCTCACCACAACCAAACTACTACGTCCGGAGGGGCGAAACACAAGGTGTGAGCAGCAAAAATAAACATTTCTAAAATCTTTGTTTTTCAGTAACATAATAACCCTCTTTTGAAAATTCTTGTATAATTTCCCAAAATCATACTACGTATAGTATGAAAATTTTCAAAGATATGATTAAAACACCTTTATCTCAACATAATATAATACTGGCTGCCAAAACAATATAAAGGCATCGGTACAAAGGTAAGGAGTAGCCACTCAAAAATCTCCTCAACATATAGCATGCTCATCAACATAGAAATATATAATACGATATGCTCATCGACGTATGCATTCACACAAGTCCATGCGTAAAAGTGAAGCATGGAACAGCTAGTGTAATAAATATATGCTCACTACTACGATCATGTGAAGCCGGGCGATAATCGTATCACATGCGAGTCCTAACTACCTACATCGGGTACAAAGTTAGCACTTACAATGGATCCAAAGTGAGGATAATCTGCGGATGTGAACATACACGTGAAGGCCGGTCTGCCCGCACGAGTACTAGACATCGATAAATGCATGTATGATGGAGGCAGATAAATACACATGATCATGCTATCAAGTAGCTTTCACAAGTCTCAACATAATATAATTTCTTTATACTTAACTCATAAAAGCATGCATGATAGAGAAATGAATTATAAAATCAAAGTGAGAAATAATATAAATAATATATGTAGTCAAGTCGTAGCCGCCTTGCCTTGCCTAACCCCCGTACTTCGTGGTAAGCCTCACATATATGAGATATCACTATAGTAATGATCAAACTCATAAAGGTTACTAATTAAATTAATAAACTACATTTATCCTGATTTGCTCAACACGGAGGTCCGAAACACTCGAAAATACCATACGTACCGCCCGGTAGTACGCATTACGAGTCGCCTTAAATTGACGAAAGTCGAAAAAGTGGTCCCACGCGCCCCACGCGCGATTCTAAGTGCGCGCACGCGCTGGGCCAAACTAATGGCATTCAAAGATGCCGTTAGATTTAATTGTAAGATTCCGATATCTTTGTTAAATCTAACTAATATTCCTAACTCTAAAAGAATATACTTGAGAATATTCTCTCGTCTGATCGGGGTTTGAACCGGTTTGCCGATGTCACGGCCGGCTCGGGATCGGTTCGTTTGGCTCAACGCTTGCCGCGCAACTCACCCGGCCGCCGCCAAAACTCGCCGATTTCTCGGAAAAATTTCAAAAATTTGTAACTTTTTCATTTCTCAACCATTTTACACGATCCACATGTCAAAATGAAGCTAGAGAGAAGGAGAACAAGGTCCGATCTTGGCTAGAGAGAAGGAGAACTAGCTGGAGTTCAAAAAGTGGTCAAAATTGGCCTAAAAGTCTCTACATTCCTTAAAGTCCGATCTACTAAAACATGACCAAAACACATGATTTTAGGATGAAAAACCATCTACTCAACACGAGGATGCTAATGGTAGGTTAAAAGGTCCACATTGGTCGGTAATTGAGAAACTCGCTGCATAAGTCCAATTCTTCCGTGTGCAATTTCCGTCAAACGGTGGGAGTTTGGGCACCGGTTTGCACCGTTGAACTCAAGGAGTTACACGTAACAAGATGGCGGTGGTGGTTTGCCTCGGTTCGAAAGAATTGGTGTCGCCACTCAGAGTACTCAGGCAAGTCTGCATGTGAGAAGAAAGATATTTTTCCTGGAAATTGCCGTGCAACTCGATCCCGCCCGGTACACGCACCACCATATTTCCATAACAGAAATAATACTTAAACGCACGTAACTTTACGTTACACGTCGGATTTTCATCTCCATTCGCCCTCACGCGCCGTAGGAAAAGAGTACTACCCTTAAACGACAAGTAAGAATTCAAAATTATAAAGAGCTCAAACGTCCATGTAGGACTCCCAGCTCTAGTTCGTTCAAGGGCATTTTGGTAAATTCTACATGCTCAAAAAAATAAAATACAATAAAATTAGGGACGGGTTGTCACAACGGCTGGGATTTTACTAATCGACAAATGAATTGGGCCTAAATGCATATTACCCATACAAGAAAAGTGAAAATAAAAATCGTGTCCAACCCGGAGTTAACCCGCCCCAACCCAACCTATTTGACTATGGTTTGGGTGGGTTGCTTGTTTTCATGGGTGAAAATGGTTTGACATAATATCAACCTCGTGAGCCTTTTAGGTGGCCAATGGCTGTAATTCAAACCGAGCTAAACCACTAATGTCCACCCTTAATTTTTGTTATCTTGAAAATAAAAATATATTTTAATTTTAGGACAAAAAAAAATTTAGAACGAAAATTTAAAAAAATATATTTGGATAAACCAAGATTGTCTCTTAAGAAAGAGTCCACAACCCTAAAACATATTAAAAATTAGCCAAATAAAAAAACCTCACAACTAATTAAAGGACAAAATTAGAAATAAATATATAAAATTTTAATTTAAAATTACAATAATTATTTTTAATTTGATAAATAGAGAAATGTCAATGGTCCAATGTGTAAAGATATCAATGGTTGATGCCGCTAACCGTCATAAGATTAGAAATGAATGTTGTTAAGTCATGGTAATAATTGTTAAAGTAGTTAGATTAGACTTTCTTAGTGCAAGAAAAGGAGCCCATATATTTTGTTGTATTGAGATATTTTTCCAAGCAGAAATATCGCTGAAAAAGATTCAATCTTTCTCCACTTTCTCCATTACTTTCGCTTCTCTTCTCTCTCATTTCTCTCTAACTTCATTGTTCTTCCGAGTTTTTTTCTTCTATCTTTACATGGTATCTTCGCCTGTGAATACTGACGGTCTTCGAACCTAACTTCTACACCGCTTCCGTGCTATCTCTCTCGCAAATTGGTACGATCTTCTTACAATTTCTACTTCTTCCCCGATTGAATTCCCCTGCTTCTTCTTCCTTCAAGAAAGTGTGATAGACAAGGATTCGAGTCAGTGATCACCACATGCTTGATAAATTGCCTCGAACGAATTATTATTCTACAAATCACTCTTCATCTTCTCGCTCGTGCTTCTTCAAGATTCTCCACAAAAATACATACAAAGTAACCCTAGCTCAAAATCTCCAAGATTCTTTTTGCAATTTTTTTTCTTCAATTCACTAGAAATCAAGAAAAAATGCGACCGCCGCACAATTACTAAATAGTTCAATCTCCGGGACATAAAACCTAATTCCCAATGCGTTTCTACTATTTGTGTGACCGTGAAACTCGATGATACGAATTATCTTGTTTGGAATTATCAAATGAGATTACTGAAGGCCATGGTATTTCACCCATGATGGTACAAAGGATTTGTCCTAAAGATTTGTTCCAAATTTAATGTTGAAGGAGTTGAAACTGAAGTTTTTCAAGTTTGGAAAATGCATGGATCGTGCTTTAATGCGCTTGATCATTGCTAATTTTCTCCCACAAAGAATTTCTTGTGTCATTGGATGCACAAGTTCTCATGAAATGTGGGTTAATTTGAAGGGATCGCTCTACAATCACAAAAGCTAGTATCTTCCACCAAAACCGAATCGCGTAACATTAAAAGGGCTCGAATCAGATCTCAATACCGTAACGATCAAAAGATGCCGAGATCATCTATCCGTCTGTGTTTCTTTTGATGATGATGATATTGTTATCCTTGCACCGGAAGGCCTTCCTACGTATCACAACACCTTTAGATGTGTGATTGAGGTCGATGTCAGAATTTCCTCAAAGACTTCGTAGAGATCGCCTACTAGCCGAAGAAGCCACACTGAAAGCTCGATCAGAATCTTTTGTTTCGCCATGTTACCAAAGATCAATCCTAAAGGCAAAGCTCGATGCTCAAGCGAAGTGGTCTTCTTCAAATACTTATGTTGCCGGGGTCTTCTACATATAATGGTGGATATATCAAGCGGATTTAACATAATAATGGTGGGTCTTATAATACCTCTCATGCCTATGTAGGTTCTAACTTCGCAGGTCGAGGGAGAGGAAGAAACAATCCCCTTGGTAATAGCTCCGCATTTAACAATGGTCCACCAAATCCAAGTCCCGGGTGTTCTCGCCCTACACGACCACATGTTTACAAACTCGCCCCGATCATGGCACAATATTTCTACCGTCAAATTTGCAACAAAAGAGGCCATATAGCTGCTGATTGCTTCGAGCACTCGTCATCCACCGTTCAATCATCTCCGTTCAATGTCAAACGGTTGGTTTGGACATTCCGTAAATGCAATGTTATCACCGGCAAAACCATTCTTACCGCGTACCTCCACCTCACAATCTTACCGCAATGCATGCTACTTTATCAACCCTCAAGACTCAAGAGCAATTTTGGGTAAATGACACAGAGCAACATCTCATCCGACCTCTGACCGCCCAATTTAAGCCTTATAAAGACCTTTTCAAGGCAAAGGACAACAGAATTACCGCAAAAGGGTCTGCTGTGCTCAGCATATCACATATTGGTTCTCGTTTACTTTACAAGTTCCTCAATATACATTTCCAGCTTAAAGAAAATATTACATGTTCCCAAAGTGTCTCAACATCTGATATCTGTTTATAGATTGTGCAAAGACAACAACTGCCGATTTATATGTGATGAATTTGTGCTTTTGGATTCAGACAAGATCACAGGGAGAATACTTCTTCACTGCTGTGTAGAGCCGGCTTGTATCCAATTCCTTTCAACATTCCTCACCATATCTTCAATCAAGCTACACAAGCCACTAACTGCCACAAAGAATAAACTCCGTTACCTTGGAAAACAAGTAAAGATAAACGTGTGGTATAAGAGAGACAGACATCCTTCAAACATTGTAACCTCTCGCAATGTTACAACAAGCTTCAGTTCCCATCTCTTTAGACTCCATTACTCGTTTGTAATTACTGCTTAAAGGCAAATTTACCAAACTTCCATTTTATTATCCTCGCTAATAAATCTCTAAAACCTTTTAGAAGTGTTACACAGTTGATGTACGGGGACCTTCCTACATTGTCCATTGAAGGTTTCGTATACTATGTTAGTTTCATTGATAAATGTACTGTGTTTACTTTGGATTTTTCCATTGAAAAATAAAGTCAAGTTTTCAATATATTTGTCCATTTTCATGCCTTTTTAGTCAACTCTCAATTCTCCGCCAACATTAAGGTGTTTCAGTGACGTGGGGCAGAATACTCTAGTCATAAGTTTAAACTTTTTCTACTTGACAAAGGTATTATACATACATCACAAATCATGTCCCCATACACTAATAATGGCATTGCCGAACGAAAACACAAGGCCACATCCTTGAAACCGCAATCACACTACTTCAAACTGCCACCGCCATCAAAATTTTGGTTTCCATAAGCCAGGTAATATCTCGTCTATTTAATAAATGTGTAATGCCATGTCAAAATCTCCAATGAAATCACCTTATCTTTGCTTATATGGTATACCACCATCTCTATCACACTTAAAAGTGTTTGGTTGTGCATGTTTTCCTTCAAGCAAACCTTATACCAAAGAAACTCCGAACCAAAAACTACTATGTGTGTGTTTCTAGGTTATGCAAAGCCATATAAGGGTTATATTTGTCTAAATCCAATTTGCATTTTATATCTCTAGGCATGTGTTGTTTGATGAGTCTAATTTTCCATATACAAACTTCAATCAAAATTTCCACACTACGATTCAATCTTCAAACATCCGTACTCCAATATAACACCTACAATTCACCTCCACTTATGCAAGCAATAAACAAACACAAAAGAAGTAGCACATCCACTAACTCTCACCGCTCCATCCATATCCACTAGTGCCTCGAGTCTTTTCCAACACAGCACGCCGTGCCTCGCAGTGTTTGGCCTCTCAATCCCTACCAAACTATCGCCACAACCCCTACCACAACCCCCGCGCTTTCCCGCTTCTACACAAGCCTAATCCGTGGATCCTGATTTTCAAACAGACAAATTTTTAATGTTGTAGTTCCAAATCTTCGCTTAGTTTGCATCCTATGCAAACAAGATCAAAAAGTGACTGCAAGAAGAAAGTTTTTTTCTCAAAGAATCCTGTCAATGTTGAAGTGGCCCTTCTACAACTAGTTCACCTCTTTTAAATCACTAGTAAAGTTCCGTAATTACAATTACCAATGCAAGAGGAGATTGATGCCTGCATGCTCAATCTACATGGACTTTGGTTCCTCTTCCGACAAGAACTTGGTGGGTTGTAAGTGGGCATAGCCAGATAAAACTCAATCCGTATGGCACTATTGCTAGACATGCGTTCCTGCTTAGTTGCTAAAGGATACAATAAGAGGAGGGCATTGATTATAGTGAGACATTTAGCCCCGTGGTCAAACCGACCACCGTTAGGTTAATTCTAGCATTAGCAGCCAATTTCATTGGCCCTTGAGACAGATGGATGTCAAGAATGCTTTTCTTCATGGTGTTTACATGGCGTACATGGCACAACCTCCGTGGTTTGCAAGCACAAAACATCCATCTAGTTATGTTTGTAAACTTCAAAATCTCTATATGGTTTAAAGCAGCCCCTAGGGCATGGAATGAGAAATTACAAGTTTTTCTTACCCGGTTTGGGATTCAAACCATCATCATCCGCATCCTTCCTTATTTTTCAAACATTCTTGGTATCGTGGTCTTGCTTCTCATGTCGATGATATTATACTTACCGGGCAAAGAACTCTAGTCTATTTCGATGTTATAATGGAATTGACAAAGGAATTTGATATGAAAGATTTGGGGCAAACAATTATTTTCCTCGGGGTTGCAAATTATATATCACCCACAGGCCTGAGCCAATCAAAGTATATCACCGATTTGTCAAGAAAGTGGGACTTGTGGATTCCAAACCTTGTGCTACTCCATGCTTACCTTATCATAGGTTTCTTAAGGATGATGGTAAACCTTATCACACCATATCAATATAGGAGCATAGTTGGAGCCTGCAATACTCGACTTTCACTCGTCCGTATATTGCTTTTTCGCTAATCAAGTGGCCGCCACTTATGCATAAACCTATGGAATCACATGTTGTAGCCACAAAGAATTCTTAGGTACCTCAAAGGCAATTCATTGATTATGGTATCTTACTGCACTGAAAGGTTCATTTACAAGCTTACAGCTGATGGCTGCTTGGCCAGGATCCCAATGACAAATAAGATCAACTTCTCTCGTCATATCAGGTATTTGGTTCCAAATTCTATCTCTTGGTCATCCAAGAAACAACATACAGTTGTCTAGGTCTTCCACCGGTGCCAAATATAGGCACTATTACTGCAAAGAAATTTAAATTGGCCTCGATTCAACAACTTCAGGATCTTCACGTGCCATTGTATATTCCTCCAATGATTTACTGTGACAATATATCAGCAATTGCCTTATCTTCTAATCCCGTTTTTCACTCTAGAGTAAACATATTGAAATTGACTATCATTTCGTTCGGCAGGGTTACCAGCTGGAGATTTGACTGCAAAGATGTATCATCCGCAAACAGCTTGGTGACATCCCGACTAAAGGCCTTTCTCGCACCACTTCCTTCCGTCAACATTGCTTCAATCTTATGCTTTGCTCCTCAAAGCATGCGATTGAGGGGGATGTAAAAGATATCAATGAAGCGAGATGCCGCCAACCGTTATAAGATTAGAAATGAATGTTAAGTCGCTGTAATAATTGTTAAAGTAGTTAGATTAGACTTTCTTAGTGTGTAAGAAAAGGAGCCCATATATTTTGTCATACCGAGATATTTTTCCAAAGGTGAAATATCACAAGATCTCAATCTTTTCTCTCCGCTTTTCTCCATTACTTCTCTCGCTTCTTCTCTCTCGTTTCTCTCTAACTTCATTGTTCTTTGAGTTTTTCTTCATCTTTACATACTGTACCAAAGCGCTCAATCAAAATCCTAAAAGGCACAAAATATTTGATAAAAAAAGTTAACTTCTTGAGTGTCTAAATCTTTTTTTTAAATAATAAGCCTCAAAAATAATATAGTTATAATATTTTCCTTACTACGAATGCAAATAATCTTGTAAAATTAGGATAGTTGATCTAAAGAAACTTTTTAATTTGAATCAATAAAATTACTTAGGTGACTTAATATATCATAATGTTTAATACAGGTCTTCACCAATATATATATTTCCCAACTTCAAATGATATAGCTAGTGATCCTTTTTGTGTAGTAGTTAAAAGACCAACAATATGGGACATTTGCAGGAAAGCAGAAAGATGTTAGCAATACAAGAAAAGACCAAAAACAAACAGAGTGAGAGACAAAAGGCGAGCAGAACATAGCAAGTAATACAGATTGCTTAAAATATTTATAATTTCTTTGGGATAAACACACTAGAAAGGGACATTGGACAAGCCGGCTCTAACTAGGCATTACCATCTCTACCTATAAATATGGCTTTACGCCTCATCAAATCATCAACCAACACTAAACAGAGTTAGCTTCTTACTAAAAAACTAATTAGAATCACATATAAAGCAACAATGGCTGTGATTATCTCTAACAAAAATGCAACCATGTCCCTTAATTTGGTTCTCATGATCTGCCTTTTTCTCATCATCTCCTTGTTGAGGGCAAACAATTAGCCGTAAGCTTTATAAGATTAGAATTTTAATTATCTACTTATAGCCGATAATCTATTTCAGTTTGTATAAAATCAATGTTTTACTGAATTTCTTTTTTATATACGTGGATACACGTTGCCCCTTGTGTTTTTAAATTTTCTTTTTTACTTTCAGAATATTTGATTGTGTGAAGGATTTGGGGGTGTGAAAGCAAAGCCCAAGAGCCCCAAGATGCCAACAAGTGTATGGGCAAAAGTTGGGGATATTTGCGATGGAATCATTCAGAAGTTCAACTGAATGCTGTTCACTTCTTGAAATCAACCCTAACGTCAACCGTGACAGTATCTTGTGGGTCAATGGCTTTGCATCGTTGGCACTACAAAATAAACTGCAGCCTGGTGGAGGAAAATTCGAGTTGAAGCAGAGAAAATAAATGTATGAATAAAAGAGCACTAACAAGCATCAGCGTTCGTCCCAATTTCTACTTTGTTATAATAGTTTTACATTGTTTGTAAAAGCAAAAAAATGACATTGTTGAATCCTTCAGTTCATGTTGAACACTCCTTTTTGCTTCTTTTTTTTTTAATAATTTATTGGCCACCATATCTACGCTTAACACAAATTCTAATTCTTTATTATAACAAAAAATTTATATCGCTTCATCTTTCCTCCTCCCAAGTTTTTATACTTTTTTCCACACTTCAACTAAGTACAAGTATGGAGAGTCAAATAGTCATTTCGAATTGCCAAACAAAATCATTTAAACTTTTTTTCCTTTTTTTCGATTTAATATTTACACCGTTTTTTGGTAGTGGGTTTGGCGTTTGGTTAGAGAGCTTTTTTTTTTTTTTTTTTTTTGGTTTGGGTGTGGTGTGTGTAGGTGGGGTGTAGTGTGTTAGTGTTTAAGGGTAATTTGGGAACAAATAGGATGTACTTAGATAAGATTTAAATTCCAATTTTTTAGTGGAGTGTAAATGGTGAAAAATGGAGGAATTTAGGTAGGCAAAGGAGTTTAAATAGAAAACTCAAAATTAATATGTATTACAAGTTGTTTCCTTTTTTCGGCAAACATTTAGTTTTAGTTCTAACGTCATTAGCAAAGATATATAGGGTGAAGTGAACACATAAAATATTAACAAATCATGTGATAGTGAATTGATGATATAATCCTGCTTAATTATAGTACAATCATGTCAAATGATTTTTATCGCAAATGTATAATGATTAAAGGACTTGTATAATCCGTGATCTTTGTTTAAGATTGTAATTCTTAATTTCTCAATAAAATTTCTACCGTTTGGCCTAAAAAAAAAAAAGACTTGTTTTCACGCATTCTTTTTAACTTCGATATGAAACGAATGACTAAAAACAATGCGAATGACATTATGGTCTGAAGTGAATGTTGCATTGTGAATGGTGGTCAGAAGTGGGGAATTGGTGAGGTCTTTATCATGCTCCTGGTTTTCGTAATTAGATATGTAAAACACCAATTGAATGTTGTATTGTGAATGTCCTTCGTTACCAGTTATTTAGGTACATGACAAGACTAAAGTTTGAGTACGTATTTAGAAACATACACATAAATTGGGTTACTTTGTGTTTCGTTTATCTTAGGTATTGTCATTTCGATTCCTCCTTTCTTGACCCAATAGAAGTGAAAAGAACGAAAACTTGGTTGAGAGTATGAATTTCATTAGAGAAAGAAGAGACTTGATATGTACTTATAAGTTATAAAGAGCTACTTCTCATATATTGTCAATTAGTAGTTTAACCTCAATTTCTTTTATATATGGTATCATAACAGGTTGGTCTACGTGTGAAGCTCAACGGTCACAACCTAATTTGTGTTGTCCACATGTTAGATTTGAAAATTTGTCACACGTGAGAGCGTGTTGAGAGTATAAATCCTATTTGGGGAAAAAATAGACCTTGCATTTAGTTGGACTACTCCTCGTATTGCTAATTAATTTTATAATAGAGCCAACCTTCCTTCAAACCTAACATTGCGTAAGACAGGCTTACTATAGGTTAGATTTTTATTTCCTCGTGATTAGGCATTAGCCTAAATTTTTTGCTTCTTTTTTTCAGGTGCATGATTAGGCTCTAGCATAAATTTCCATTGGATTAAGCTTATTATGGAGATCTGCATGATTTTAGATTTGTATTTCCTCATGATTAGGCATTAGCCTGAATTATTTGCTTTAGGGGTGGTTTCGGTTCGGTAACCGAACCGAACTCCCACTCCCGAATACCGAAACCGAAACTTCGCAGGGAGGAGGTTTTTAATACGAGCAGGGCCGAAAGGTTCGGAAATTTCGGGATACCGAACCTTTCGGTTCGGTTTCGGTATTATAAACCCCCGAAACCACTGTATTCTCCGACTTCACGCAGGTAATCAAGAAATTCCAAATGGGTATCATATTCCCCCGGCAAATCTTCCTCAGCGAGTCGATTGAGGGCTAGAACCAGAACTGTACGGACCCAAAGGCCGGTACCCCATTTCCTTCTGAAGCCATTGCAGTATAGCCTCCGGCTGAGCCGCCGCAGAGCTCTGCGACGAGCCCTGCATTCTTCCGTGTAAAACCTAGACTCTCACGACTCCTCAGAGAACAAAAGCTTCGAGAACTAAATCGCCATCTGCGGCGAACATTCAAAACCCTAATTCGTTGGCCATGGGGGAGTTGCCGGAGGAGCCGCTGGGGACGGAGAGGATGCCGAGGGCGAGAAGAATGAGGATGACGAAGGTGAACATGACGAGCAAGGTCAGGACCAGCGTGGTGGACGAAGACGACGACGTTTTGCGAGTCGGGAGGCGCGCGTGCCGAGGCTTGACAGCCATTGTTGCTTCTGGGAGAAGGAATTGGAGAAACCAGGGGGATCCCGAACCTTTAGAAGGAATTGGAGAAACCAGGGGGAGAAGGAATTGGAGAAACCAGGGGGATCCCGAAACCGAAAGGTTCGGTAATATCGATTCAATTCGAATTTCGATTTGGGAATTGGAGAAACCCCTAGAGATATATATATATATATATATATAATTAAAATATATTAATATTATATATATATTTCGGTTCGGTTCGGTATTACCGAATAAACGGTAATAAGCTCCCGAACCCCGTACCGAACTTTCGGTATTTTTTCGGTTTCGGGTACCGAAACATTCGGGGCCTTTCGGTTTCGGTATTTTCGGTATTAAGTTCGGTTTTTTTCGGTACGGGTTCGGTATTTCGGTACAAAATTCCCAGCCCTAATTTGCTTCTTTTTTTCAGGTGCATGATTAGGCTCTAGCATAAATTTCCATTGGATTAAGCTTATATGGAGATCCGCATGATTTAGATTTTTATTTCTCGTGATTAGGCATTAGCCTAAATTTTTTGGGCTTCTTTTTTAGGTGCATGATTAGGCTCTAGCATAAATTTCCATTGATTAAGCTTATTATGGAGATCCGCATGATTTTAGATTTTATTTCCTCGTGATTAGGCATTAGCCTAAATTTTTTGCTTCTTTTAGGTGCATGGATTAGGTTTTGTGGCTAAATTTCATCGATGTTTTATTATGAGATCCGCATGATTTTAGATTTTTATTTCTCATGATTAGGCATTAGCCTAAATTTTTCATTTTTTGTGTGCATGATTGTGCTCAGCATAAATTTCCATCGATTGCTTTACATGGAGATTCCGCATGATTTTAGATTTGTATTTCTCATGATTAGACAACTCAATCTTTTGCTTCTTTTTTCAAAAAAGTATGATTAGGCTCTAGCATAAATTTCCACTGGATTGGGTTTTTATTATGGAGATCTCGCATGATTTTAGATTTTTATTTCTCGTGATCGTGCATTAGCCATAAATTTTTTGCTTCTTTTTTCGTAGTGCATGATTAGCTCTAGCATAAATTTTCACGATTAAGCTTATTATGGAGATCCGTATGATTTTAGATTTTTATTTCTCGTGATTAGGCATTAGCCTAAATTTTTTGCTTCTTTTTTCAGTGCATGATTAAAGCTCTAGCATAAATTTCCATTGGATTAAGCTTATTATGGAGATCTCGCATGATTTTAGATTTTTATTTCTCATGATTAGCATTAGCCTAAATTTTTTTGTTTCTTTTTTTCAGGTGCATGATTAGGCTCTAGCATAAATTTTCATTGCGCTGATTGCTTATAATGGAGATCTCGCATGATTCAACTAAATAAACAAAAGGACAATGCTATTTTTTTATTATTAAAATGCATTTATACCTGACAGGCGAGCCGTTCTACATACGAGACTTGGTCATGATTCACTAAAATAGCCTTACTCCCTAAATCCGCACGAGACGGTCCAAAAGAACCAAGACCCTAGGATTTAGCCATCAATTCTAAAGTAAGCTACTCTTCCGACTTAGAGAGAGATTAGAAAAAGTTAAATTCCGCATAGAATGCACTCCTCTTATTACTCGTAAAAAATGAGAACACGAATGATATCTTTAAAACAATTGACAAACCTTCTTCTCTTTTTAATATTGTGATTATTGAACAATATTTTATCAATGATATCAAATATAGCAATAAAAAGTTAAGGACCACCCCTATGATTAAAATATAACAAGAAAAAATATAAGAACTACCCCTTGATAAAAAATTTGAAAACCAATCACAAGAGATCTCAATGTGATTTCGGAATTGAGCTATTTACTCGTGCTAAATGTGCAATCTAAATGGTAACCTGTCCTAGACTGAGGCTTAGTTATATTAGTTAGAGCAGTGTAGTCATTTCTGCACCAAAGTATAATTAAATCTTCAAAGGTGTAAATTATCTTTTCTTTTTCTTTTTAAAAAAAAACAGATAGCGGCTGCTTAGTACTTGTGCATTAGGAGGTTGATTTAATCACACTCTACGCATTAAATAATTAATTTCTTCAACTTTAATTACTACCTGCTCCACCAATTGAGTATCACGCTTTGGCTAAAAGGTTTCAACATTACTGATATTATATAATATATGTTTCCTTCTTTATATAACTCGTAATTAGCACATATTTCAAAAGTACTCTGCAGATGGAAATGCAGGAAACAACAGAAGTTGAGGCAAGCCTAAGAGGCCATACAGATATATGGAAGTACATGTTTGGTTTTGACATCCATGGCCTTAAAATGTGCTGTGGAGCTACGCATAGCCGATATCATACACTCCCATAGTCCTACTGATGGTGCCTCAAACTCAAAGCCTATGATCACTTTGTCCCAATAGCTCACGCATAGCACTCCCCAGATATCACATACCTCACACGCATTGCTGGAGAATTTTTGTCCACCGGAATATATTCTCCATCCATCACCCATCCGACGGTGGGGAACCTCTATGGGCCACACACTCATCAAGATGGTTGCTACATGACGCGGAGCTGAGTCTAGCCCCAATGCTTGTGGTGGAGAATCACCCCTGCCTACAGCCCCTTGGCACTATTTAGGCCGATGCGTCGAAGAAGGAAGTTCATGGGCCTTTGAGATGGCTCATGGGCTTGAGATTTGGGACTATGCGTCTCAAAATCCAGAGTTCAACAAATTGTTCAATGATGGCATGCCAGCTCCGTACGGCTAGGGTTGTGATGAAGGCAATACTCACAGGTTATGAACATGGGTTTGATGATGTGGATCGTTAGTGGATGTAGGTGGTGGGACTGGAAGTGCAGTGTCTGGAGATTGTCAAGGCCTATCCCAACATCAAGGGTTTCAATTTTGATTCGCCACATGTCGTAGCCACAGCACCGGTGTACCATGGTGTGGCACATGTTGGTGGTGATATGTTTGAGGGCAATATTCCAAATGCTGATGCAGTTTTCTATGAAGGTAAGTCGCCATAAAATCTTTTACATTCCTGCTATGTTATGATCAATTTTATGAAAAAGAAGTTGGGGGTCATTAGCTTCTGCATATGATGATTGCAGCCTTGTAGGTATGAATCTGCAATTTTTACTTATGGCGATCTCGTAATTCTTAGCATGTGAAGAAACGTTGTTAGTTAGACATAGTATTCTTTGTCAAAATTGAAATGACAAACTAATTAACTTTTTGATCGATGTAGTGGATTATGCACTACGAAAGGACAGTGATTGCATCAAGATTTTGAAGAATTGTCGAAAGCAATACCAGAAAAGTGGGAAGATCATTGTTGTTGATATAGTTCTAGAGCCAAATGGTGAAGGGATTCTGGATGGCAATACTATCTTTGATTTATTGATGATTGCACACACGTCAGGTGGAAAGGGAGAGGACTGAGGAGGAATGGAAGAAGGTATTGAAGAAGGAGGTTTCCTCGCTACAAAATCATCAAAATTCCAGCTCTATTATCGATTATTGAGGCCTACCCCGTGTGAATTAAATTAATGTAACATTATGTATTGCCAATAAAACAATGCCCAATCATGGTGACTCCAGTTGGTGTAAGCACTTCATTAGACCCAGCTTATTTGTAACCTAATCCTATAAAATCCAACCTTTTTTTTCTCTCTCTCTATAGTAATCAAGTAAATAAATATAATATTGAAAAAAGGCAAAATCAAATCAACTGGCCGCACAATTTAATAGCTCAAGCTGCAGAATCTCCCGAATCGAACCGACTATTTTGGGCCGTATAGGATAATATGTCATCTGACAAGATCGACTAAATTAATCGGCGTTTGGTGCAAGAGATGGACTAATATCAATTATTTATATTGTGCTGACCGCCCCTGGCGCTGCAGCGGCTAACACAATTTGTTCATACAAACTTACTCAAATCCTCATCAAATGCAAGAACTACGAAATGTTTGATCTTCATAGGAGACTAAGTATGTAGGTAACCTTCAATTTGATTCAAGGTGCAACCACAACTCCTCCAAGTGCAAAGGTGTTCATCCAAGATAAGATTGACGGTCCTCTTGAATATTTAGCCTTGCCAGCAAAGAAGATTGACACGCCCACCTCGATACCCACGTGGATACCAAGTTCGGCATGTCTGCCGACACTAGTCGTAAGGATGAAGCCATTAAATGCATGACAACACTTGCTTAGTAAATTACATTGACATAAAGTTTATGAATTTAATGCCAATATGCACAAGGTTTGCAGCGTACTAATTTGAATCGCCGGAAACAAAATAATAAATCAAGTTCCTAGAATCTCTATCCATAACAGTGGATGGATATTATTAAAGAAAACCGAACAAGAATAATAAATTCCTACATGGCCGGATAGAATCGTAGCCGCCACTCGTATGCCTGACTCACACTGTATGCTCTATCACTAGGTCCTGGGCGGGGTGCAAAAACAAAAAGGTGTGAGTGACGTAAAATAAAAGTTTTCAAAATACCTTTCTTTTCAACATAGTAACCCCTATTTGAAATCCAAAGATATTTGTAAAATCATACTATCGTAGTATGTGTCAAATCGTACTATAATATATGTATAGCCGAAAGTAAATCTCAACGGAAATCTGTATATAATAATTCATATTTTTCACAAGTCATTTCATCATATAATATCAATAGTATAAATAGGAAAACCAACACAGTGGTATATGTGCAATCACCTATGTACGTGTTGAGGAACAGTCTTCAACTCTGCATACACTTTACGTTATCAATCAATTTGTACTCCTAGTACCACACATGTAAGCACTTGCGCATTAGCACGTCACACCCGGAAGCCCTACGAGGGGCATTTTTCCCCAAAAAATAAACATAAACGTAAGACAAGCTTGCACTAAGGTATTTACCGACAATGCCCCGGAGTACAAAGGCGTGTGACCCAAACATGTGAGACTTGTCCTACGTCATGAGACGGTACTACAACGTAGTGAAAGCATACCAAGTGTGTTTGAAAACATACATACATATATATCAGTGTGTAGAAGTGAAGAATATCATATATTTCATAATTTCCCAAATATTTAAACATTGTATAAATAACATTCTCATCTAGAGTCATATATCAAATACCAATATTTATGCATACCCAAAATCATAGGCTAAAACCATTTAATAATATATATATATATCCATATGTTACAACCCGTCCCAAAATTTATGAAATTACCAAAATACCCTTTAGTGCTCAATGTTGACTTTTGCTGACTTTTCAGACGACTTTGTAAAAATTTATTTCTACATATTCATGTTGTACTCTGCTGAAGGCAACGCAGGGACGCAAAGCTAACTCGACTGAGTTAAACGACCGTTATGAAGTATGGCAGGGCATTTAGTAATTTTGACACTGCTTGTTAATTAGGGTTTTTGGGTTGACCTAGCCGCCTGGGCAACACCCACTAACCCGCACGATCTCTCTCCCTTTCTCCCATTCTCCTGGCCAAAACCACCCAAACCCATCCAAACCCTAGTTTGTGGATCTAATCACAAAACCATCAAACCGAGACACGGTACTCATACCATTACGATCGGCCTCGTATTCTCGGGACGAGGCCGTGATTTTAGAATCTCCAAACTCGAGCCCAATCGTCCAAACCGACGCCTGTAACGAAACGACGAACCGCCATTCAAGTTTCCGTACAATCCCGACATAGGTAAGCCTCGAAACCATTACCACTATTGGTTTATTGGATTGGTAGGTTCAAATCGATATAAAAGAACGCCGAATTTGGTGCGCTTGAAGGAGAACGGGAATTAGGGTTTCCCAAGCTTCCCGGCCAATTTCAGCTATCTCCGGCCATTTTTTGGCCCCAAATTGGTATGAAAATGTTCTACACGTCAATACCTTCATTTTGATATATGGTACGTTAAATTTGGCCAAAGAACGAAGAAAATATGAATTTTTAAAGTTTTGGACATTTTCGAAAATCTTTCCGTGAATTCCGGCTGAACCAAAGGCCGCGCACGCCGGCGGCGGCTCCGGCGACCGGGCAGAGGAGGAAGAAGAAGGAATATTCGTCACGGTAACGAAATATTCCCCGATGGCATATTCGTCCAAAGGCAGCCCGTTAACTTTAATCTGCATGCCGACGTCGCAGCGAGCCGTGGGTCGACGTCGCCCGCGTGGGGACAAAGTCAAAGGTAGCACGTGCCGCGTGGGGGACACGTGTCAGCTGGGTGGGGGGACACACACGTGTCGTTGTGGCACACGCGCCAAATACAGATGACATCGCGCCGCCGCGTCATCGTCGCCGCGTGGCCGGCGAGTGAATGCTCCTCCCGGCGCTTGGCGGAGCGTCCGACCGTTTCCCTGGCCAAGGCAGATAAGCACGGCGGCGTAGGGTTTTCGCCCCGGAAATCATTTTTTGAGCCCGTTGCCAAATTAGTATTATTTTGGAATATTTTTCTATAGGCCTATTTTGATTTATATTAGGGAGGTTCTAATTGTTCCTAATATTAAATAGGTAATTCTTCTCGGCGCCACACTTCATAGAGGGCAACACCGAGAGAGATTTCACTCGCATCACCTGCGGAGGACTTTCTTGCTTTGTTAAATGGTTTTTATGATTGAAAATAAATATGAACTTGGTTTTTCTTTGTGGTTTTAAATGGTTTTTGAAGTATGATTATTTATATATATTTATTTATTAAATATATATACATGTTGATAATTGTTTATGCAACCATATTTGTTTTAATTATGGTTATATATTGGGAAATGGATTTAAATGGTGATTGTGGTTATATACCAAAGTATGAATATAAGGTTATGAAATGGTTTACACTATGATATTACTTTTTGCATAAATATTAAATGATATTTGATATATAGTTTGAAGGAAGGTTTATTTATGCAATAGTAAATATTTGGGACTTATGAAAGGGATCTTGCTTATTATATCTAGACACATGAGTATGTATATATGTTTTCAAACACACTTGGTATGCTTTCACGACGCTAGGTACCGTCTCACGGCCGTATCGTCCTGCTGTTTGGGTCACACACTCGTACCTGTGGGTATTGTCCCAGAATACCTTAGTGCAAGCTTGTCTTACGCTACGTTTATTTTGGGGAAAGGCCCCACTACGTAAGGACTCGTGTGACGCGCTAATGCGCAAGTGCTTACATGCGTGTGGTACAGGAGTACAAATTAATGGATAACGAAAGTGCTTGTACGGTGATTGAGAGGTTGTCTTCAACCCGTACATGGGTGATCACGCATATACCCTCGTGTTGGTTTTCCCTTATATATTTTATTGGAATTACGAATTGTGATTTACGAATATTATACTTTTTAAGTGTTTCTGGGCTTATACCATGAAGTACCTTTTGAACTATATTACGATAGTATGTTTCTACGATTATAATTGATTTCAAACAGTAGTGGTTAGTATATTGAAAAGAGAAAGGTTTTTGCGAAAACTTTATTTTTGTCCACTCACACTTTTGTTTTTGCTTCCTTCAGACATAGTGATAGTGCATCCTATTAAGTCGAGGCTTTATGGGCGTGCCTTCGATCATCATCCATCCCGAATTACGAGGGATTTATCTTTCCTTTCAATTTATAATAATATCCATCCCCTCGTTATGGATAGAGATTCTAGGAACTTATTTTATTGTTGGTTTCCGCTGCTTCAAAAATTAGCATCGCTCTTAACCATATTATTGACATTGAATTTAACTTTATTACAATTAAATTTGTTTCCACTAAGTGTTGTCATGTATTTAATGGCTTCACACTTACGAGTACTCACAACACGCCCGCATTCTGTATCCACGTGTATCAAGGGTGGGGTGTGCTCACGCGCTCGGCACACGCCCGTGACGCATCCCATGCACACTGAGCCGCCCACGCGCCCGCTGATGTCGCACCCGTTAGATTTAATCTGCCGCTAGATTTAATCTGAATATACTTTTTTTGACCGAATATTCGACGCCGCGGAATATTCTCATACGTTGATGAAATATTCCTTCTTCTTCTTCCTCTCGCCGGTCGCCGGCCGCCGTCCTCCGCCTCGCCCGGTTCGTCTAATTTCCCGGAAAAATACGATTTAATCCCAAACTTCAAAATTCATAACTCCTTCATTCCTTGGCCCAATTCAATGTTCCATATATCAAAATGAAGGTATTGACGAGGAGAATATTTTCATACTAATTTGGGGCCAGAAAAATGGCCGGAGATAGCCTGAAATTGGCCTAAAGCCGGAAACCCTCCTAATTCGTTCTCCTTCAAAACCGCACCAAATTCCACGTTCTTATGTCGATTTGAACTACTCAACGTAATAAAACCAATAGTAATGGTTTAGAGGCTTACCTATGTCGGGATTGTATAGAAAATTGAATGGCAATTTACATGCTGCTTTCGCATTGGTTTGGCCAATTGGTCTAGTTTGGGATTCACCGCGCCAAGAATGACGCAGACGATCGTACGGTAATGATCTTGAGGACGGCTCGACGGTTTTGTGATTCGGGTCCAAAGTTAGGCTGGTGGTTTTCTGGGTGGTTTTGGTCGAGAGAGGGAGAGAGAGAGAGAGAGAGAGAGATCGTGTAGTGAAATGGCTTGAAAGCAATAGGGCAACTCCAAAACCCTAATTAGCAAATGGGTGAAAAATTACTAAAATGCCCCTACACTTTAAAGTTCCGTAAAACGTCTGCTACAACTCCAAATTGAGTTCCGCTGCGCTCCACGCGTCTCGTATCGACGCGCACATCTTGAATATGTAAAGAAAATAATTTTCACATGTCATCTCGAAAAGTCAACAAAGTCAACATCGGTTCACTGGGGGTATTTTGGTAATTTCACATAAATTTTGGGACGGGTTGTAACAAAGATTCTACAAAGATATAGGATGCTACAACTTAGTATCGTGATTTTGAGTTGTGTCTTGTTCACAACATCTAGGCTTCAAAGTCATGGAGTAAAGTTTGTTTCTTGAGTACTAACATGCTAGCCAAGAGTCTTTAATTTGTTAATAGCATGCCTAAGTGTTGCTCACAAATGAACTTGTAATTCAAATATTTTCCTTCAAGCGAGACCAAGAGAGCGAGAGGGACGGACCTTAACTAATTATACTAGAGGTTTTTAGGGGTATAATTAATCGGTGTGAGGGGTAATGTAAATGGTGGGCTCCGGTTTAAATAGTCGGGCGAATTATTTAGTACGAAGCAACACCAAAACATCCGAGACCGAATTATTAGTACTATCCGGGTGTGTTATACGATGTACCAAACGAGGGAGCTAAACATGTTAACCAAAATCCAATGTTATTGAAAAATTCTCGGGGTGTACAAAATGCAATGTTCATATATAAGTAATCATGTAACTAGTTACTCTAAGAGGATAGCTAGTTACTATGAGAGGATCAAATGTCGCATATACATATAGCATGTAATGCACGCAAGAATTTCTCTTTGATGCTAAGCAAGGTAGGTATAATATATTCATGCTTTACCAAAATCCAACCATTACCATTTTGCTAAACATGTTTCAATGAATGTGGCTACAACAAAAAGGCATTCAAAGTGATCAAATCACGGTTTGGTTAGAGGTCGCTAGACTTTGATACAGAATATTACACTAATTAGGTTTTGTATCAAAATGTGATGATATTGAAAGAACTCTTGGATACAGAGATGTATACAACTAAATAATTACAGATGAAGTACTAATGAAATATAACTAGTAACTAAAATCATTTATCCAAATAATTTTTTTTGGTAACAATTGATCCAAATAATTACATCAAACAATTTACTACTGACAAACCCATGATTAATAATTAATTAAACTGGTTCAACCTTGTAAATATTGGGTTTGGACATCTTGATCATCCAATACTCTTCAAAATCCTTGGCTTCATATGGAATTAAAACCCCATCGTTGCAAACCCATATTCCTCAGCTGATCTATATAGCAGCCTAAAACTCTGCATGACGGAGCAACTTGGTATGAACCATGAAACGCTTCGTTTCACATCCACACCAACACAAACAGGCACATAACCTTCGGTGTTGTAGAAGGAGAACTTTTCATTTTCAGTCTTTTCGCTCCTATTAACTGGCTCAACTTGCTGCTTCTTCTCAACCCCATTAGCAAATAGCAAAGCACTCTCTTCATCTGCAATTCTAGATTAGTACTTCAAAATCTTTTGGTTGTGAGTAGTACTTCAATTCATTTCAAGTATATAGTGGGTACTTTGGTACAACCAAATTTGAGGCCGTGCTATCTTAGTACTATCTACATACCGATTTAATAGATGTTGGTTAATTAACGATGTTTTTTAAGTCAATATATAACTTAATGATTGTGACGCAGCATCTTAATTTACATGCCATAAATAAAATGGTAAATTGTAGGAGGGTACATAGTCTTTGTGAGGAGGCAATATGCCGTGCCTACAAAGTTGAAAATAGATTTAAATATTTTATTTTCTACTTGGCTACTACTATTTTACTTTGTAATTGTCACATGTATTCGTATTTAAATTTGCCGTATTCACTACATACCACAAAAATCACAATAGCTAATAACGTTAATTACACATAATGTAGTTTTTAATGAGGGTATTAGCCATCAGTGTACCTTTCATACACTTCATTAATTACCAATAGATCTTTTATTCACCTTATTATGTGTGGCAACTAATGACAATAACTATTACCAATTTTTGGTGATGAGAATATTTCATGTCTTTGTCATTTGAGTTTACCATGTAACCTGTGAATTCAATGAGATGACTATTTAAATTCAACCTTGCCGACCCGACCTCAAACTAGAATTTCTGAAAGCTAGATAATAATCTTCCAAGGTGTAAAATGATGTATATAAAACAATCGAGTCCGTTTCCTTTAATTTGTTCACATAGGCTACTGCTTTATCTTTGACCCATGAAGATAATTCTGGCTGCACCATGGTCCATGAACGAATTAGTTAAAATATTGGTGCCGCACGTCATCGACCTCTACCTCGATCGATAATTAAGAGCAAGTCCAATGGGGTGGATTGCTTGGGGATGTGGAGTAATTGTCAAAGGGGGTTTATGGCCGGAGAAGGAAATCCACCTAGGGGTGGGTGTGGAGCCTGGGCTGCCACTTTAATAAAATCGATGCACCCTAAGCCATCGAGGTGGCCACGCCGTGACGTCAACCAGGCCGTTTCAATTTTTTGCGCGCGTCTCCGACGCGGCGCACCGTGGGGCCCATTGCCGGCCATCACTGATCTCCACGCTGGGGAAGCCACGGGCTTCCCTCGACCGTGCGATCTCAACGGCTATTTAATTTCAAAATTCGTTGGATCTCCAACGGTAATAAAAATAAAAAGTGATGACCCTCAACCGTTGGATCTCGATCAATCTGAGATTAATTCCTTGCAAATTAAAAAATGTTTTAAAAATTCAGAAAAGCTACCGCAGGACACGTGGCACAATCTGAGCGTTGAAATTCAAATTTTGTTAAATCCAACGGCAGAGATTAATTAAGGGAATAAAAATTTTAAAAAAATTATAATATGTAAAATCGAAAATTAGTAAATTTGTAAACTTTTTTTTTACTTTTCTATAAATACCTGGCAATTTCATCTACCTCACACCACACCTATTTTCTCAACATTCTTCAAGCTTTCTCCTATCTCTTCAAAGCCAATCCATTTTTTTTCCAAAAAATGACAATCGGTGCATGTACAAACTCGGACGCTTCTTGAAGATGCTTGCGCTGTGTGCTAGTCAGTTCAAATCACTCATGACTCACTTCGGGAATGAGATGCGCTATAGAAATGTGGAGTCTTATTCATTCGCATATATTGAGGAAAACGGGTGGCCAAAGAACCAAAGATTCATTGTCCGGGCCGTTGGAAACTACTTAGCCAATCGTATAAGACGGGAGAGACGCCGACACAAGCTAGTGCTAATCTTTCGAAGTGGAGAAAATTTAAAGGCATCGTGTAATAATATATTTATTTTTTTATTTGTGTATTATTTAATTGTTACCTATTTTCATTATAATTATTTCTTTGTATTATTAATTGTTACCTATTTTCATTATAATTATTTCTTTGTATTATTTATTTGTTACCTATTTTTAATATAATTATTTTTGTATAATATTATTTGTTACCTATTTTTAATATAATTATTTCTTTTGTATTATTTATTTGTTACCTATTTTAATATAATTATTTCTTTGTATTATTTATTTGTTACCTATTTTTAATATATTTATTAATCTCCCACATTGTATAAAGAACTTAAGCACAAGCTTGGTATGGTGCTCAAACCAAAAGTAAAAATAAAGCATTCACCCGCCATGAATGTTGAAATGTTGTCAAAGATTGTCCAAAATTCAGAGTCAGGCCCGCTCTGGCCCGTGCTTTTATGAACAGCACCCCTCACACTCTACACTCCTATGAAGATGAAGATGATGCGTAAGATGCCGTAAAACGCCTCCCGTTGAACAAGCTTCTGGGGTCGACCCGTTTTCCAATTAGGCCCCAAGGCAAGAAAGCTTCAAAGAGAAGAGGTAATGCTTCCAAGAGTGATTATAAAGTATATGGAAGACATTGCCCGTCAAGGTGAATTGTCTTTGGCCCTGTGAATTGGCTAAATTTTGAGGCCGAAAAAGGCTAGAGAGGATGCAAGGTCCGGCACCGATTATGCAAAAATTTGAAGCCGATCAAAGAGAAAGAGAACTACTGCAAGAAAGAGAGCAGGCGCATAAGAAAGAATGGCTCACAAGACTGTGAGATTATGAAGGAGTTTCCAAGTGGAAGTCTCCAAACTCTAAATATTTTTGGCAACGGGAGAAAGCTGACGTGGTGCGCAGAGGCGGCAAGAGAAGCGAGAGCAAGAGGAGATGGTCCTAGCAACACGTATTGGTTAGGTGAAGAGTAGCCAATCACTTTGTTATAACCTGAGCCCATAATTTTCCAATCAATTTGGGTTGTAATTTCTTATTATTTTGAAATTGGTTATAATATTATTTTGAATTATTTTTATAAATAAATAAAAATACAAATATTTTATTGTTATTGGTTTTTCTGATAATGACACGTGGGTGCAACGAGAACGATTAAAAATCTTATCCGAAATTACAAATAAAGTTATTATGTATTATTTTTATAAATATAAAAATAGTAATATTTTATTGTCACTGCTGTGCAATTCTGTAGTGAGAGGAAAAAGCAATTGACAAAGGGAATACACCGTTCATTAGGGCAATTAATGCTCATTGGGGTGGATTGAATAGTGATTGCCTGGGGAGGTGGGCAACACCGGACTTGCAAACTCGCAGGTCAACCAGATCGAAGATCATCATCAAAACGACAACGTTCGCCATTCTACTAACTCTGCGCATGTTTACTATTTTGCGCAGTAATAATACACAAGTAGAGGATTATGCGAGGCCACGAGGCGCTTGACGGATGAGACAGTGAGGAGACTCTCTTACGGGTTGGAACTGAACATCTAGATGCAGATTACGTGACTCCAAGCTAAGCCCAATCCCGATGGTATTATTTTCCAACTACTTTAGTAAAAAATTAGTAAAAATAACTACAACAACTCATAAATTTGGTAAAAATAATGTCATGGTGGTATTATTTTCCAACTACTTTAGTAAAAAAATTAGTAAAACATAACTGCAACAACTCATAAATTTGGTAAAAATAATATTATGACAGGTCACAGTTTTAGTGAAAAAGTTCAATCGTTGAGTTTTAGCAAGATCTTTTAAGTGCGTTCTAAGAAAAGATTGGAAAACAAAACACTATATGGGTCTAGTCTCCTAGAACACCACTAAAATGGAGTTTTGGCGGCCAACCCATCTTTTGAAATGTCTAGCTCAAAATTTAAGAAGATAAATGATAGTGAAAATACCAACCCAAAAAAAAACGATGATTTTTGTACATTTTCTCAAAATCAATGAAAAACTGGTGACTCGTAGCTTGCAGTTTTGTGAAAATTTTGACTCTTAAATTCTCGTAAAATCTTTTGACAGCATCAAGGAAAATGTTATTGTTGGGAGTGTAACCTGCATGATTTAAAAATTAAAGGACCTTAATTGTATATATGGAGTTGAGCTACTTATTGTTAATTGATTTTATAATTTTTTTTTCGTAATATCAAAACAGGTTAGCACAAGTTGAGCCCACTTTACTGAGCAATATAAATATTCTTCACTGGAATTTTAAGCTAGATAACAAAAAAAAATTAATAAAATTACTAGTTCCGCTCCCCTATGACTCATCAAATAATAGAGACATTTTGATCTAGCCGCTTGATTTTTGAATTTGATAGACCAAACATTCCTAACTTTTAGACTTTTGATTAATTTACTCTCTACAATTTGGTGCTATGTTTTTTAAAACTATTTTCTTCTGAAATTCAAAATTACATGAATTATTAATCTACCAATATATTCAAAATAATATCCAAAGATCCTAATGACACAATCCCAATTCGACATATCCACATACCAAAATTCCGAGGCACGATTGTCACGATGGAGTGATGTAGTCATGACATGGAAAAGATGCAAGAATTGAATCAAAGTTAAAACCAGAGTTTGAATTTGAAATTAAGAAAAGAAGAGTGCGCAAAGTGAGGTTGAACCCTTACTAAGGGCATGCAAAGGTCGAGCATAGAAAAGTGCGTGAAAGGAAAAGTAATATATTCCCATCCCCATCCCGAGGGATGGATACCAACACAAAGTAAGGAAACACTTCCTATATTATCAAAAGTATGAGTCGGGCCTAGAGCCAATATCCCCGTTTACAAGCTCAATCCCTAAGTCCCGAGGCTCAAAACATAAAACGTGAGTGTACTTTAAAAGTAAAGTTTTCTAAAGCAATTGTAATAAACTAATAAAGTAATCTCTAGGCGTTTGGAAACAACGCTCCAAAGGATACGAGTACTCATATGATAAAACAACGGCATAAAATAAGTTTACTTATCAAATAAATACAAAGCACAAGTTCATGCGTAGTAGCCACATGAACAGCCGGGTGTTATAATTACGCTATAGTACTACATGGACATGAAGCTAGCGCTAAGCGCATCACAACGAGTTCTAGATGCAAAAACAACTAGAATGAAGCAGCACCTATGATGGATCCAAAGTGAGCGTGTCGCTGCAATGCGAACATACACATAAAAAGTTCCTGACCGACCCTGACAAAGATTAACACACCGTGCAAGCATATATGATAAGTAACAATAATAAAATGTATAATCATGCCAACAAGATTTCTAAAACTCAAATGAAGTAAGGATATTTAGTAAAATCATTTATAGCTCTGGGCAGTTATGGCATGATATACACAATCACAAAACACATTTCAAGAACACATACTATAATATATAATTTTAAAACAAACAAGCCCACTCACTGTGTAAGCTGGGTCGTAGCCACCGTGTCTAGCCTGGCCTCAGCATTCTCCTAGTCTCACCTATATTGAGAAATTACTAAACTACCATTAAACAAGTCAAATCCAAGTTTTACTAAGGAAAAACTGAAATCCCCTTGTTTGCTCATTTCTAGAGTTAAAGAATTGGAAAGTGACACGCACGCACACGCCCCTCACGCGCGCCACGCACCCCACGCTCACGCACTGGCCAAGGATTGGTTACACGCGTCGTTAAAGTTAACGGAATATGCTAGCAACAAGTAAGGAATATTTCGGCCGCTGTTAGAGAATATTTCGTCGCTACTGTCAGTTAGGAAAGAATATACCTTTAGAATATTTCTGGTCCAACCAGATCTGGACTCGTTCACCGACATCCCACCGGTTGGTTGACGCGATCGCCTGGCTGAATGCCGCCTTTTCTTGTTACACGCTGCACCGACCGCGACCACCATCGTTGGCCTGGAGTTTCACGTAACTGAAAGCTGTCGGAATTTTTCACAAGACCAAAACAGTAGTCAAATCTCAAACCTTTTTTTCACGTATAATATGTCAAAATGAAGCTTGGATAAACGAGGGACTCAAATTTACCTAAAAGAATCTGGGAAAAGTGGCCTAAGTGGCCGAAAAATGGCCTCTAAAGGTCTTGGCCGAGAATGTAAGGTTTCATTTTGGTTGAACTTCGAGAATGAACTAGACTCGCAGGAGTCGTTTGGCGTGAGAATGAGGCCGATCGCGGTCTTGATCATCGAGCATCATGTCGAAAATTTCGTTAACCTTTGCTCCGAGTTTCCTACGCGAATGTGCCTGAGGTCCGAGCAATTTGCAAGGCTCGCCTTTGGTGATGGTGAAGTAGAAAGGAGGAGGTTTGTGGTGGTGGTGATTTTCGAGTGGGGTTTGATGGTGGTGGTGGTGATAGCTCTTGGCAAATTTTGGGTGTGTGTGTGTGTGTGTGTAAAACAGAGAGAGATACAAAGCAGACAAACAGTAAGGAAAGAGGGAGAGGTGTGGGAGTTGAGCCGGTGCAACTCTCAACGGAAGCACTCAAGCGCAAGGAGTAGAAAAATTATAAAAAATTTTGCATGCAAGCTTGTCCAGCACGCATGCATTCAAACTTCCAAAGTGTGCGTAACACTGTTCTCATGCAAGCACATAGAACTCAAACACTAATGTGAAATGACAAATTACCATTTTGCTCCTTACACATAACTTGTTTGTTACAAGTCCGACGAAGTCTCGTTTTTGCGCTCACATGTTCGTAACGAAGAGTACTAAACAAAGCTCACAAGGAAGGTACAAAAATTACGAAGAGAATTCAAAAGTCCAATGTAGATTCCACTTGGCCCAACAGGCATTTTCTTAAATTTACAACTTTAAGAAATAAAATACAATAAAGTTAGAGACGGGATGTAACACCTAAAATCTAAACCAAAATATTATTATTAAAAAAAGAGATAATTATTATATTTTGTCATCCCACTCCCTTAACATTATAAAATGCATCTATTTATTTGTAATTTTGTACCAAAAAGTCAAAGACAAATATGAAACCAAAGGGTACAATCAACAATATAAACAATATCAAATGCACCAAAATTGAGAACATAAAACTAATCAATCAACGAGATGTACAAAATCAAACATACCAAAAACTAAGATGAAATGTACCAAACACTAAACTAAACGTATTCAATCAACTATATGTACAAAATCAAATGTAACAAAAATTAATAATAAACGCACTAATCAATAATATGAACAAATCAACGTATGAAAACCAACAATAAACGTACCAAAATACCAATCAACATTTGACCAAAAAAATACAATCAACAATGCAACGAGATATGTTTAAGGTACGGTTTTAAAGTCAAAAAAGTAAACAAAATAGTTTTAAAAAATCTAAACATCCACCATTTCTGTCAGGGGTGGGCATTTCTACAGTTAAATCGACAAACCCACCTAATATGGGTTGGGTTGGGTAGGTTTTAAAGTCAAAAAATAATTTTCAGGTTAAACCAGCCCAGCCGATTATTGGGTTGATTTTATGCAGTTTTCCATATGAAACTCATCGAAACCCGACCCACTCACAAATATAAGAATAGTCATCGAAGTCTCCTCCTTTTTACAGAATCACTTGATTTTCTTCTTTGTCAAACCTTTCTACGTTATCTCAGACAGAAATCAAGCAAGTTGAATCTCATAAGTATCAATTCTTGCCCTTATTTTTCTTTATGGATCCTTTCTGATCGATCCTTCTCAATTCACTATATATGTCCCACTTAAACCCTAGCAGCCACAATCTTCCCATCGTCTCTTAGTCTTTCTCCTCTAAGATACTCTCCTCCAATCTTCATCTTCTACAATCAATTTTATGAAATTTCTGAGTTTTTTGTTTTTTTGCCATCCAAAATTAATCTAATCTTCATCTGCCTTTATTTTACTTAGGAATAAATGGAACATAAAGCTTTCATTGTTTTTAGTTTAATCTATTTCAGTCTTCAAACTTCATTTTTTGTTTTTGGAAATTTTTTGTTTTGAGTTTGGATCAAAGTTTAAGGTTTTTTACTTTATTATTATAAGTTCAAGTTTGATTATTATTATCGTATTTAAGTTTATGACTTTTTGTTTATTGTATTTTTTTGTTTCTCGTTTAGAACAATTCACACACTCCAGATCCGATATCCCAAAGGGTACCGAAATCGAGGTATGTTAGCGTACATCCTGGAGGGTGACGAAAGCCATGTCATGCAAATGAAGTGGAATTTCTTAATAAAATAAACCAAAGTCTGAAATTATTAAAATCATGCGGAAGAGTGTGTATACGGGTAGAACTCTTAATACATAGCATGAGATATTCGTAGCATAGATAAAATGCGCAAAGGTACGAATTATTCCCATCCCGAATAGGATGAATAAAACATACTAGTGGAAGGAAGAAATCCTACATTTATCTTATATGAAGTTGTAAACACTGTAATGGTCGCGCTCACCACAACCAAACTACTACGTCCGGAGGGGCGAAACACAAGGTGTGAGCAGCAAAAATAAACATTTCTAAAATCTTTGTTTTTCAGTAACATAATAACCCTCTTTTGAAAATTCTTGTATAATTTCCCAAAATCATACTACGTATAGTATGAAAATTTTCAAAGATATGATTAAAACACCTTTATCTCAACATAATATAATACTGGCTGCCAAAACAATATAAAGGCATCGGTACAAAGGTAAGGAGTAGCCACTCAAAAATCTCCTCAACATATAGCATGCTCATCAACATAGAAATATATAATACGATATGCTCATCGACGTATGCATTCACACAAGTCCATGCGTAAAAGTGAAGCATGGAACAGCTAGTGTAATAAATATATGCTCACTACTACGATCATGTGAAGCCGGGCGATAATCGTATCACATGCGAGTCCTAACTACCTACATCGGGTACAAAGTTAGCACTTACAATGGATCCAAAGTGAGGATAATCTGCGGATGTGAACATACACGTGAAGGCCGGTCTGCCCGCACGAGTACTAGACATCGATAAATGCATGTATGATGGAGGCAGATAAATACACATGATCATGCTATCAAGTAGCTTTCACAAGTCTCAACATAATATAATTTCTTTATACTTAACTCATAAAAGCATGCATGATAGAGAAATGAATTATAAAATCAAAGTGAGAAATAATATAAATAATATATGTAGTCAAGTCGTAGCCGCCTTGCCTTGCCTAACCCCCGTACTTCGTGGTAAGCCTCACATATATGAGATATCACTATAGTAATGATCAAACTCATAAAGGTTACTAATTAAATTAATAAACTACATTTATCCTGATTTGCTCAACACGGAGGTCCGAAACACTCGAAAATACCATACGTACCGCCCGGTAGTACGCATTACGAGTCGCCTTAAATTGACGAAAGTCGAAAAAGTGGTCCCACGCGCCCCACGCGCGATTCTAAGTGCGCGCACGCGCTGGGCCAAACTAATGGCATTCAAAGATGCCGTTAGATTTAATTGTAAGATTCCGATATCTTTGTTAAATCTAACTAATATTCCTAACTCTAAAAGAATATACTTGAGAATATTCTCTCGTCTGATCGGGGTTTGAACCGGTTTGCCGATGTCACGGCCGGCTCGGGATCGGTTCGTTTGGCTCAACGCTTGCCGCGCAACTCACCCGGCCGCCGCCAAAACTCGCCGATTTCTCGGAAAAATTTCAAAAATTTGTAACTTTTTCATTTCTCAACCATTTTACACGATCCACATGTCAAAATGAAGCTAGAGAGAAGGAGAACAAGGTCCGATCTTGGCTAGAGAGAAGGAGAACTAGCTGGAGTTCAAAAAGTGGTCAAAATTGGCCTAAAAGTCTCTACATTCCTTAAAGTCCGATCTACTAAAACATGACCAAAACACATGATTTTAGGATGAAAAACCATCTACTCAACACGAGGATGCTAATGGTAGGTTAAAAGGTCCACATTGGTCGGTAATTGAGAAACTCGCTGCATAAGTCCAATTCTTCCGTGTGCAATTTCCGTCAAACGGTGGGAGTTTGGGCACCGGTTTGCACCGTTGAACTCAAGGAGTTACACGTAACAAGATGGCGGTGGTGGTTTGCCTCGGTTCGAAAGAATTGGTGTCGCCACTCAGAGTACTCAGGCAAGTCTGCATGTGAGAAGAAAGATATTTTTCCTGGAAATTGCCGTGCAACTCGATCCCGCCCGGTACACGCACCACCATATTTCCATAACAGAAATAATACTTAAACGCACGTAACTTTACGTTACACGTCGGATTTTCATCTCCATTCGCCCTCACGCGCCGTAGGAAAAGAGTACTACCCTTAAACGACAAGTAAGAATTCAAAATTATAAAGAGCTCAAACGTCCATGTAGGACTCCCAGCTCTAGTTCGTTCAAGGGCATTTTGGTAAATTCTACATGCTCAAAAAAATAAAATACAATAAAATTAGGGACGGGTTGTCACAACGGCTGGGATTTTACTAATCGACAAATGAATTGGGCCTAAATGCATATTACCCATACAAGAAAAGTGAAAATAAAAATCGTGTCCAACCCGGAGTTAACCCGCCCCAACCCAACCTATTTGACTATGGTTTGGGTGGGTTGCTTGTTTTCATGGGTGAAAATGGTTTGACATAATATCAACCTCGTGAGCCTTTTAGGTGGCCAATGGCTGTAATTCAAACCGAGCTAAACCACTAATGTCCACCCTTAATTTTTGTTATCTTGAAAATAAAAATATATTTTAATTTTAGGACAAAAAAAAATTTAGAACGAAAATTTAAAAAAATATATTTGGATAAACCAAGATTGTCTCTTAAGAAAGAGTCCACAACCCTAAAACATATTAAAAATTAGCCAAATAAAAAAACCTCACAACTAATTAAAGGACAAAATTAGAAATAAATATATAAAATTTTAATTTAAAATTACAATAATTATTTTTAATTTGATAAATAGAGAAATGTCAATGGTCCAATGTGTAAAGATATCAATGGTTGATGCCGCTAACCGTCATAAGATTAGAAATGAATGTTGTTAAGTCATGGTAATAATTGTTAAAGTAGTTAGATTAGACTTTCTTAGTGCAAGAAAAGGAGCCCATATATTTTGTTGTATTGAGATATTTTTCCAAGCAGAAATATCGCTGAAAAAGATTCAATCTTTCTCCACTTTCTCCATTACTTTCGCTTCTCTTCTCTCTCATTTCTCTCTAACTTCATTGTTCTTCCGAGTTTTTTTCTTCTATCTTTACATGGTATCTTCGCCTGTGAATACTGACGGTCTTCGAACCTAACTTCTACACCGCTTCCGTGCTATCTCTCTCGCAAATTGGTACGATCTTCTTACAATTTCTACTTCTTCCCCGATTGAATTCCCCTGCTTCTTCTTCCTTCAAGAAAGTGTGATAGACAAGGATTCGAGTCAGTGATCACCACATGCTTGATAAATTGCCTCGAACGAATTATTATTCTACAAATCACTCTTCATCTTCTCGCTCGTGCTTCTTCAAGATTCTCCACAAAAATACATACAAAGTAACCCTAGCTCAAAATCTCCAAGATTCTTTTTGCAATTTTTTTTCTTCAATTCACTAGAAATCAAGAAAAAATGCGACCGCCGCACAATTACTAAATAGTTCAATCTCCGGGACATAAAACCTAATTCCCAATGCGTTTCTACTATTTGTGTGACCGTGAAACTCGATGATACGAATTATCTTGTTTGGAATTATCAAATGAGATTACTGAAGGCCATGGTATTTCACCCATGATGGTACAAAGGATTTGTCCTAAAGATTTGTTCCAAATTTAATGTTGAAGGAGTTGAAACTGAAGTTTTTCAAGTTTGGAAAATGCATGGATCGTGCTTTAATGCGCTTGATCATTGCTAATTTTCTCCCACAAAGAATTTCTTGTGTCATTGGATGCACAAGTTCTCATGAAATGTGGGTTAATTTGAAGGGATCGCTCTACAATCACAAAAGCTAGTATCTTCCACCAAAACCGAATCGCGTAACATTAAAAGGGCTCGAATCAGATCTCAATACCGTAACGATCAAAAGATGCCGAGATCATCTATCCGTCTGTGTTTCTTTTGATGATGATGATATTGTTATCCTTGCACCGGAAGGCCTTCCTACGTATCACAACACCTTTAGATGTGTGATTGAGGTCGATGTCAGAATTTCCTCAAAGACTTCGTAGAGATCGCCTACTAGCCGAAGAAGCCACACTGAAAGCTCGATCAGAATCTTTTGTTTCGCCATGTTACCAAAGATCAATCCTAAAGGCAAAGCTCGATGCTCAAGCGAAGTGGTCTTCTTCAAATACTTATGTTGCCGGGGTCTTCTACATATAATGGTGGATATATCAAGCGGATTTAACATAATAATGGTGGGTCTTATAATACCTCTCATGCCTATGTAGGTTCTAACTTCGCAGGTCGAGGGAGAGGAAGAAACAATCCCCTTGGTAATAGCTCCGCATTTAACAATGGTCCACCAAATCCAAGTCCCGGGTGTTCTCGCCCTACACGACCACATGTTTACAAACTCGCCCCGATCATGGCACAATATTTCTACCGTCAAATTTGCAACAAAAGAGGCCATATAGCTGCTGATTGCTTCGAGCACTCGTCATCCACCGTTCAATCATCTCCGTTCAATGTCAAACGGTTGGTTTGGACATTCCGTAAATGCAATGTTATCACCGGCAAAACCATTCTTACCGCGTACCTCCACCTCACAATCTTACCGCAATGCATGCTACTTTATCAACCCTCAAGACTCAAGAGCAATTTTGGGTAAATGACACAGAGCAACATCTCATCCGACCTCTGACCGCCCAATTTAAGCCTTATAAAGACCTTTTCAAGGCAAAGGACAACAGAATTACCGCAAAAGGGTCTGCTGTGCTCAGCATATCACATATTGGTTCTCGTTTACTTTACAAGTTCCTCAATATACATTTCCAGCTTAAAGAAAATATTACATGTTCCCAAAGTGTCTCAACATCTGATATCTGTTTATAGATTGTGCAAAGACAACAACTGCCGATTTATATGTGATGAATTTGTGCTTTTGGATTCAGACAAGATCACAGGGAGAATACTTCTTCACTGCTGTGTAGAGCCGGCTTGTATCCAATTCCTTTCAACATTCCTCACCATATCTTCAATCAAGCTACACAAGCCACTAACTGCCACAAAGAATAAACTCCGTTACCTTGGAAAACAAGTAAAGATAAACGTGTGGTATAAGAGAGACAGACATCCTTCAAACATTGTAACCTCTCGCAATGTTACAACAAGCTTCAGTTCCCATCTCTTTAGACTCCATTACTCGTTTGTAATTACTGCTTAAAGGCAAATTTACCAAACTTCCATTTTATTATCCTCGCTAATAAATCTCTAAAACCTTTTAGAAGTGTTACACAGTTGATGTACGGGGACCTTCCTACATTGTCCATTGAAGGTTTCGTATACTATGTTAGTTTCATTGATAAATGTACTGTGTTTACTTTGGATTTTTCCATTGAAAAATAAAGTCAAGTTTTCAATATATTTGTCCATTTTCATGCCTTTTTAGTCAACTCTCAATTCTCCGCCAACATTAAGGTGTTTCAGTGACGTGGGGCAGAATACTCTAGTCATAAGTTTAAACTTTTTCTACTTGACAAAGGTATTATACATACATCACAAATCATGTCCCCATACACTAATAATGGCATTGCCGAACGAAAACACAAGGCCACATCCTTGAAACCGCAATCACACTACTTCAAACTGCCACCGCCATCAAAATTTTGGTTTCCATAAGCCAGGTAATATCTCGTCTATTTAATAAATGTGTAATGCCATGTCAAAATCTCCAAATGAAATCACCTTATCTTTGCTTATATGGTATACCACCATCTCTATCACACTTAAAAGTGTTTGGTTGTGCCTGTTTTCCTCTGCTAAAACCTTATAATACCAGCAAACTCGAACCAAAAACTACTATGTGTGTGTTTCTAGGTTATGCATGTCAATATAAGGGTTATATTTGTCTAAATCCAATTTATGGCAGATTTTATATCTCTAGGCATGTGTTGTTTGATGACTCTAATTTTCCATATACAAACTTAAATCAAAATTTCCACACTACGACTCAATCTTCAACATCTGTACCTAATATAACACCTACACCACCTCCACTTATAGCAATAAACAACACAGTAGTAGCACATCCACCAACTCTCACTGCTCCATCCATATCCACTAGTGCCTCAGAGTCTTTTGCAACACAAACTGCTCGTGCCTCAGAGTGTTTGGCATCTCAATCCCTACCACAACCCCTGCCAGTTTCTCCCGCTTCTACACAGTCTCCAATCCCTGTGGATCCTGATTTTCAAAGAGACAGCCTTAATGTTGTAGTTCCAGTCCCTTCAGTTAGTTTGCATCCTATGCAAACAAGATCAAAAAGTGGGATCTGCAAGAAGAAAGTTTTTTCAGCAACTGTCAACAGCAGTGGTCCTTCTACAACTGAGCCTACCTCTTTTAAATCAGCTAGTAAAGTTCCAGAATGGCAATTAGCAATGCAAGAGGAGATTGATGCCTTGCATGCTCAATCTACATGGACTTTGGTTCCCCTTCCACCTGACAAGAACTTGGTGGGTTGTAAGTGGGTATACAGGATAAAACGCAATCCAGATGGCACTATTGCTAGACATAAGGCTCGGTTAGTTGCTAAAGGATACAGTCAAGAGGAGGGCATTGATTATAGTGAGACATTTAGCCCTGTGGTTAAACCGACCACTGTTAGGTTAATTCTAGCATTGGCAGCTCAATTTCATTGGCCCTTGAGACAGATGGATGTCAAGAATGCTTTTCTTCATGGTGTTTTACATGAAGAAATGTACATGGCACAACCTCCAGGGTTTGCAAGCACAAAACATCCATCTAATTATGTTTGTAAACTTCAAAAATCTCTATATGGTTTAAAGCAGGCCCCTAGGGCATGGAATGAGAAATTTACAAGTTTTCTACCTGGTTTGGGATTCAAACCATCATCTGCAGATCCTTCCTTACTTGTCAAACATTCCTCTCTTGGTATTGTGGTCTTGCTTCTCTATGTCGATGATATTATACTTACTGGCAGCAACTCTAGTCTTATTTCTGATGTTATAATGGAATTGACAAAGGAATTTGATATGAAAGATTTGGGGCAGCTGAATTATTTTCTGGGGTTGCAAATTATATATCAGTCCACAGGTCTCTTTGGTTCTCAATCAAAGTATATCACTGATTTGTTGAAGAAAGTGGACTTGCAGGATTCCAAACCTTGTGCTACTCCATGCTTACCTTATCATAGGCTTCTTAAGGATGATGGTAAACCTTATCACAGTTCAGATCAATATAGGAGCATAGTTGGAGCTCTGCAATACTTGACTTTCACTCGTCCAGATATTGCTTTTTCAGTTAATCAGTGCTGCCAGTTTATGCATAAACCTATGGAATCACATGTTGTAGCCGTCAAAAGAATTCTTAGGTACCTCAAAGGCACCATTGATTATGGCATTCATTTCAGACCTGGAAAGGTTCATTAATTTACAAGCTTACAGTGATGCTGATTGGGCTGGTGATCCCAATGACAGAAGATCAACTTCTGGTCACATTGTGTATTTTGGTTCCAGTCCTATCTCTTGGTCATCCAAGAAACAACACACAGTGTCTAGGTCTTCCACTGAGGCCGAATATAGGGCACTTGCCATTGCATCAGCTGAATTGGCCTGGATTCGACAACTTCTTTGTGATCTTCATGTGCCATTGTATATTCCTCCAATGATTTACTGTGACAATATATCAGCAATTGCCTTATCTTCTAATCCTGTTTTTCACTCTAGAGTGAAACATATTGAAATTGACTATCATTTCGTTCGAGAAAGGGTTACCAAAGGAGATTTGACTGTGTAGCATGTATCATCTGCAAAACAGTTTGCAGACATCCTGACTAAAGGC